>OMNV01008188.1:0-10594 GCA_900303265.1 Brotula barbata | reverse complement strand
AATGTTTATTACTATCATTATATAATATATATATATATATGTACAACCTCATTTCCGTTGAAATGTGCATCTGTAGATGTAATAATCTTTATAAAGGAGTTGTTTGGGACTTTAAAAAAATTAAATAACATTGTATCTGTCATTTCCTGCGTATACTGTTTATCAGATTTGGGACTCGTTGCTGGGTTTATCACACGTGTTAGATTTCTCAGTCTGAATATAAGAGGTGTGGGGAATCCTATCAAGAGATCGAAGGTGTTCACTCATTTGAAACGTGTAAACGCTGATGTAGTATTCTTACAGGAGACACACCTGAAAGACTGCTGAAAGATCACCATAGATTTCGTAGCTCTTGGGTAAGTCAGGTTTTCCACTCTCACTTTACTTCAAAATCAAGAGGGGATGCCATTTTGATCAACAAGAAAATTTCATTCATATCCACGAAAGTTATATCTGATAATAATGGTAGATACTTTATAGTTGCAGGTATGGTAAGGCAAACTAAGGTTTTGATGTCCGTTTTGCTAACAGACTATTAAGTAACATTCCTTTTCTAAATACTCATCATTTGATTTTTTTGAGGCGATTTAAATTGTGTTATGAACACAATATTGGATTGATCTAATCCCCGTAATCTATGTCAGTCAAGCGTGGATAAGGCATTCTCTGACTTTATGCTGCAGAATGGTTTTGTGAACCCTTGGAAATATCGCAACCCTTCTTTAAAAAAAATTTATTTTTTCTCCCAGGTACATCATTCCTACTCAAGGATTGATTATCTTTTTTATAGCTAGTGCTCTGAATTCTTGGGTAGTTTCCTCTTGATTATTAAAGTATTGTAATATCTGTTCACGCACCTTTATTACTCGATATTCAGTAATCCACATACAGACAGAGTCCATCGCTTTGGGAAAGGATAAAGATCCAACTTCCTTTGGTTCTTACACAGCATTATCGTTACTTAATGCTGACATGATTCGGGATCCCTGACCCCTCAATTTCATTAAATTGTACACAAAAGGATATAACAGCTTTCGCATCTTTACTAGCCAGACAATCTTTGCTACTGCTTTGGAAGTCCAGTAAGTGTCCATCTATCTCTCGGTGGCTCAAAGCCATTATAATTTTCATATAACTTAAAAAAATTAAATATACGTTAAGAGGATCTACAGCAAAATTCTTCTCCAAATGGCAGCCCCTCATATCTTTTTTTTCACAGAACTATGGGTGTTGCCTGATTGAATGACTTCATGTCTGCTGTTAGAAGCCATAGTATTGCTGTGTGTTGGTCCTGTTGAATCGGGGTGTGGTGGGGTGGGAAGGAGTGTTTACTATTGTTTGTTTTATTGTTTGCTTGTTTAGCTTTTGTTTTTCAAAAAAATGTATATTGGATATTTGATTGTAAATATGTTCATTAAGTATTATTTGTTTCAATAAATAAATAAATAAATATTGATTTGTCTTTTAACGAACTGAAATTTCCACTATGATCCCGCCATCCTAAATATTTTATGTGAGTTTTCTTGCTTTTTTTTTCTTTCCAGATAATCTGCCGCTGTAATTGGAAGTGATGGAATATAAAGTGACTGTAACCACTGGCAACATCGCTTTTGCCTCAACTACCAACCAAGTCTTCATTAAGCTCGTTGGTGAAGAGGGAGAGAGTGACCGCACAAAGCTCGACACCTATATAAATTTAGTTCCCTTTTGGAAAGGAAAGGTAAGTCTGATGCTGGAATATGTTGCACATTTCTTCACATTTGTAATACAAAACATACTGTTTAAAATACTTGTTGAGACTGAGGGCTTTGATTTCATGTTATTGTCATTTGTGGTCAGTGATGTGAAGGAAATGTAGTGTTTCCTGCTGATAATGGGGTATTGATATGATAACCTGATGGTTGTCTAATGTCTTTGTCACATATGATTATGTCGTACATACAGTACATATTGTACAAACCTTTCTCTGTCGCTACGCTCCACAGGAGTCTACATTTACTGTGCCCTGCCCTGCTTCCCTTGGCAAACTGGTGCTGATAGAGTTAGACAAACAGCATCACACATTGTTTCCAAAAGACAACTGGTATCCTGCAAAGGTGCAAGTCAAATCGCCTGAGGGAGACACGTACGACTTCCCCATCTACCATTGGATCATTGACAACAAACGTCACATATTCAAAGAGGGAAAAGGTGTGTGGCAATTTACCAATTTACTACTTTACTGTCTAAATGGTCTCATGTAGTGAACACACACTGCTAATCTACATTTCTCAGCACTAAATAAAATGAAATCACAACTTTGTTGCAATTAAGATAAAATGATGGACAACAACAGCAACCCAGCATCTCACATTCTGCCAGTACACCACAGAGGTTTTTACATCTGAGTGTTCATACTTCTGCACTGTGGTGCTCGGCAGCAGATGCAGGATCTCTTTTAGCCATTTTCAGTTAAAGCAGTCATGCAAACCAATCAGGAAGATGCAGCGTTGTTTAACCAGTCTGCATCTAATGATGCACTGTGCTGTGCCATGGTATGCTGTTGAAGTATACCAAGGTTTTTACGCTGCTAGTTTACGTACTTTCTGTAATACTAAATGTCCTTCAGCATTATATTACGAATTAGCGTAAATGCAAAAAATAAAAAAATCTTACCTTGAGTGTTCTATAGCCAAGTTACACTTGTATTGTATGTATTGTATTCTCTGGTCCTTTTACATGGCAGAAACTGTTTCAAACAAATCTCAACCAGTGAGCAGGAAGTTCTGCGGTTTCAACAAATTGAATCAGACTTACACAAAGATGGCATTATGCCTCTCTGCTTGGACTAATTTAGCTTCCAGTGAAACAGCATCTGAATCAGTGATGTCATGTTTGTCAGGTACCATTGATTCAGACATACGCACAAAATATAACACATGCAATTAGAGTCTGTCTTTAAGATTCAGCATCTCAGTCTCTCTGCTGCAGCACATCCTGCTGATTCAGTCTCTTTCAGTTTGTGTTGGCACTTATGTGTTTTCTCCTCTCAGTTTTCTTGGGCAAGACAATTGCCTTTATTGCTAATGCCTGGAACCATTTACCACATAAGCCTTATACACGCAGCAGATTCCTCAAAAATATTAATTCATGCACATCATTTTGTCTTTTAGCTCTGTTAGTCTTTCAAGAACTACTTCCTCTTGGCAAGACTAGCAGGGTGAAGGAACTGAAGCATAGAAAGGAGGACCACAGGTGAGATTTTGCACTTGTAGCGTTAATAATTACCCCAAAAAAGAGACTTACGATCGTAAATTTGAATATCATGTGTCCAGAACGCCTTGCACACAGTAATTACAAATTACATATGCATGGACATCCAAACTATCCCAAGTCCTTCACCAATCTCCCCTCTGATATTCTCCAGCTGGACTGAGTATGGAGATGGACTTCCTCACTGCATAAAAGTAAAAGACATTTATCATGTACCATGTGATGACTGCTTCTCTTTAACCAAGACTGCAGAGTTTATGTACACGGCAGCTAAAGGGTGAGGTTGACATATTCTTTTAGCCCAATTATCTGTGTCCATTGGTCTTTCTGCCTTGCAGTTTACCTTCCTTTTCCTGTCATTAAAGATATATTTTATTTTTCTCTATTTTACAGGGCGTTAGAGCTGGAGCTGAGTGAATTGACTGAATACCACCGAAATTGGACTTCCATTAATGCAATTCGTCATGTGTGCGGAAGGACTGAGAAATCTGGTGCTCTGCTATTACAAAATGACTACAACAATACACACTCAAAATGTCCCAGTCATATTTTCACAATAAGACATAGAAAAGAAAGTTACAAATGTAATTAAAAGTTGATTACTTTAGAATAATAATAATAATAATAATAACAAAAATAATGGACAGCTCTCAGATTGAACTTTTCAGTAAGACTTATTTTACTTTCTTGTCGAGATGTTTTGTTCACCATCCAGGAACACTTCAGCATCACTGTCTTCCTCCCTCCTGCACCTATGTAATCAAGAAAATTCCCCCCATTACAAAAAATCAAGAACACTAATAGCTTTAAGGATAACAATTTTATGATGTTAGTGATGCTACACAATGCTGGTTTTCCTTCTCGGGTTGTAGGATTATTAATGGGGTCACATCACTGTTCTCCAAAACAATTTGTTTATACAGCCTGTAACTTTGGTCGATCTAGCATTTTTTGCTCATTATATATGTAGTACTTAGGTATAATGTATTTTGTAATATCCTCCACATACTAGGGACCCAACTTGTTTAAATTACTTAAGCTGACCACAGCAACTACATTATTTTCCAGCCCAAGGTTCAAAGCTAAATGAAGTTTTTTGTTCTTTTTTTCCCCAGACTATGTTCGGAAACACTGGAGGGATGATGCTTTTTTCGGCTACCAGTTTCTCAACGGAGTCAACCCCACGTTGATCCGACGTTGTACAGTCTTGCCAGAGAATTTTCCTGTCACTGATGACATGCTCTTCCTCCATGGTCGGCACTTAGCCGATGAAATGAAGGTGACTGTCTGTATCTGTTATGGGTAGACTATATCTAGTTCACATTAATTTCAATATTTGAAACATGTTTTGTCATTTTAAACAGATGGGGAACATATTCCTGTGTGACTACAAGGTTTTGGATAAAGTGAAGACAAATGTCATTAATGATGAGAAGCAGTACCTGATGGCTCCCCTTGTCCTGCTCCACAAGACTCCTGATGATAAACTGATGCCAATCGCGATTCAGGTAAGATATAACAATACGAAAGATTTCACTGCTTTCTTTTTGAGTAGTAAGAGTGACTCAAGAAAAACAGATAAATGGTGGAAGCTTAAGTCTCTGTTTTTTTCAGTTGACCACAATAACTATCTTGTTATCTGTTTTCCTGCAGCTGAAGCAGCAGCCAGCGGAGGACAATCCGATCTTTTTCCCCACTGATTCGGAGTACGACTGGTTGTTGGCCAAACTTTTCGTGAGAGGCGCAGATTTCAATGAGCATCAGCTCAATACTCACCTGCTGCGCACTCATCTGCTGGCTGAGGTTTTTGCTGTCTCACTGCTGCGCAATCTGCCCAGGGTGCATCCCCTGCACAAGGTAAGTGAAAAGAGTTCACTGAATTTAAAATCAGCCGTGATTATTATGACATAATCCTAAGTGATTGTCCCTTTTCCTCAGCTCCTCAAGCCTCACATGCGCTACACTCTCAATATCAACATCTTGGCTAGACATCTCCTTATATCAGAAGAGGGTGCTTTCACAAAGGTGGGAATTAACAGACCAACACGCCGACATTTTGCCAAGCAGCAACATTTATTGTATACTTTTAAGACACCTAATTGTCTCAAAGAGTATTACAAGTTTGATTGTTTCTTAGTATGCAGCCTCTGGTGGAAAGGGCATGTTGAAAATCCTGAGGAGATCCCTGGCCTCTGTGACCTACAGCTCCCTCTGTATACCCGACAACATTGCTGAGCGTGGAATGGGAGATGTGCCAAACTTCTATTACAGGGATGATGGACTCAAGCTGTGGGACATCATCCGCAGGTACTACACACACTAGTATGCGCACTGATTTGTTACATGGTATGGAAAAATATTTGAGACAATCTTCTCATCTCAATAATTGAGCTGTACATTATCCAGTGTCAGTAATTAAAATTAGATGAGATTATAATTTTATGAATATGTGAGAAAATCCAAGATGTTTAATTTAATATCTACAGTATGTGTGCTGTATTATTATGAATAGGTTTGTGAATGGACTGCTGAGCTACTATTACAAGAATGACACTGAGGTCAAGAATGACCCTGAACTCCAGAAGTGGATTGAGGATATCAACACACACGGATTCCATTCCAAAACAAATACAGGTGAGTGTTGGCTAATTAACCTCAGTAAATTATGAAAATATTTCACCCACCAATTAGTCCTTTAATCAAAATCTTCGATGTAAAGTCCAACTGCTGCACCACGTCCCGTTCCAAGCATGATGACATGGTGGTCGAGATGCTGTTGAAATCCTCGGGCTATTTTTAAGTCACCAGCTGCATCTGGCAGGCGAAGCACAATAGATTGTGCAGGTTGTATAATCAGTCCAGCGAAATGCTCTAAAGCTGTTAGAAAGTTAAGTACAGTCATTTCCAACACGCTGACAGTAATAGCAGAATGACACATTTCATGATTATACTGTATCACAAGTGTGTGTGATGTATGACTTGAAGCACGGTGTCACCTCACATTTCACGGCTGTGCGACAACACAGCATCCCTGATAAGCAGCCTCTGCCCATCATCTGGTGCCTTCCATTTAATTGCTTAAATGTGCTGTGAAAAATTGAGGGCAATCAGTGTTGTCACCCTGACCCCGTTTCCAGCGATGAATCTCATCGTCACACCAAGGACATGGAAGCCGACACGCAACACGACTTGAAATCTTCCACCGTGGTGAGAATTTATACAAATAAACCAACAGTGATGTTCTCGTGCGACTGCGCAGTCAAGCGCTTCTGTTCAGCTTCAGGAGTTGTTGTCTACGAGTTTGTGAATGTTGTATCAAACTACTTTTTGTCAGGGATTATAACTGATATTGCTTACATCTTTGTTTAATGTCAGTCATGGGAAAGGCTTTTCATTCTCTCTCATTTTCAGGAATTCCCCAGAGCTTTCACAGCGTGGCTGAACTGGTGAAGTTCGTCACCATGGTGATTTTCACTTGCTCATGCCAACATGCGGCTGTCAACAGCGGACAGGTGAACTGATTTAATTTATTATTACGACATGCTCTGTTTGTATCCATCACTCATTCATTCATTCATTATAGTACGACTATGGTGGCTGGATGCCAAACACACCTACTTCCTTGCAATGTCCTCCACCAACAACGAAGGGGACAGCTAATGAGGACACACTGCTGAAGACATTGCCTACCGTCGACACAACAGTTCATGGCTTAGCTGTTATGTGGCTACTCAGCAAGCAATCCTCTGACTTTGTAAGTAAAACATAGAGGAGTTTTATGCTATGCTGATTTGTGTTGATGCTTGAATAATATTATTTGAATGTAATTTTTTTAACTAAATATCATTTTGATCTGACCAGGTCCGTCTTGGACAGTACCCAGAGGAGCTTTTCAACGAGGAGGCTCCCCTCAAGATGATACACAACTTCCAAATAGAGCTTCATACTTTGAGTGGTGATATTAAATACAGAAACGAGGATCTGGAATTCCCATATCCATACCTGGACCCAGAGTTGATTGAAAATAGTGTGTCCCTTTGAGTACTGATTGCACTTTCAGAAAGCTTTTTTTGCATTTTCTGTTGTTGTTTTCACAGAAAAAAAGGTTGAACTTCATAACCAATCATATATTCACATAATCCCATATGTAATCCCATATACTCTGCTGTGATCTATAATGTAAACCTTTCCATTTCTAATGAGTGGGTCGATGAAATAAAACATTGTACAATGTAAAATTGTATTTTTAGCATATGTGCATCAACATCACCCCTTGAAAATAACTATAACCATTTCATTTTTGATAAAAGTTCAGTTTTACAGTGGTTTCAAACTGAATAAAAACATGTCTATGTAGTATGAGTCTGTTATTTTGTGTAACTATGACCAATTGTTTGACTTTATTTCATTGATACACTGAGCGATCTGTGACAAAACCTTTCTGATGACCTCCAACCCGTACAGACCCACATGACTGACTCCTTTAATTTAAGATTTTATGGGGACAAAGTGATGGAAATTTAAATACTGAGTTACTGCCCTTCATTAAAAGCATAGAATCAAATAAATAAATAATACTGCATATATTTAACATCTCCAGTAAGAACACATTCACGTGAATATTTACACTGTCTCTAAATACATTTTATGACAATAGTTACCATCTTAAATTGGGCCTGAGATTATTTTGTGTGCCACTTACTGGATTAGACACCAGTGTTTGTTACATGGCTAACAACCGTACAAATCCTTATAATTTATCACCTCTTCTCATTATTATCATACTTTCAAAGATTGTAGACACATCACAGTAGGCGTGTTCAGAGCTTCTGTTATATGTCTAAAGTTTGACTTACCTGTGAGGGCAAAGGAACAAACACTGGTGACACATACCGACACCGTTAACTACCGTTAAGAGCAAATTCTCTGGGTTTTACACACCAAGGTAAGTAAGCAGACAAAAATGGACAAAAGTCATTTGTGTTGAGAGTAATTTTATATAATAGAGTGCTTTGAAATTTGCTTTGAAACTTCTTAAAGTTGAAGGTGTTTTTGTTCTTTTTTTGTTTGTTTTTTGGAACCTTTATCAAAACCATGTAGTCCATCTTGGATGAGTGTGATGAGTGATTTTAATGCTTTTCTCTCTCCTGCTCCTTACAGTCAAAATGGTGAAGTACGAGGAGATCGCAACAACTTGAAACTTGGCTCGGCCCACTGCTGTGACTAATGTTGTCATTAAGCTTGTGGGCACAGAGGGGGAGCGTAAACACACATGGCTCACCAGCATTTTGGGGAACTGCCACCTTCTGCCGCGGAGCAGTGAGTCTGGATTATCTTATCATACCACGATGAAGGGTGAATCTTTATCGTTTAATATGGAAAACACAGAGAGGATTCATCCATTCAATCAAACTCAGAAGCACTTGACCACTTTTTTCCACTCCTTTATGCTATTTGGGATAATTTCCTGTTGTAAATGTTATGGAAGAAGACGCCCACACCTACTAATGAGAGATAAATAAAACCCCAATAGACCATGAAAGCATTATTGGTAAGAATCCCAATTAATCTAATCCAGTACAGATTATGCTTTGGTGCACTGATAGTTGTTATTGTGGTTTTCATTTAAATGTAGTCAAGCGGTAAAAGTTTGAATGCATGGAAGGAGTTTATGGTATTTTATTATATTTAATTCCGAATGCCAGCAAGAGCTAAATCCATTCAAATCCATTCAAATCCATTCAAATGGTTTAATTTGTGCTTGTATTTACAAAAAAAAAAAGAGTTTGTCTGAGCAGGGAGAAGTAAAACTGTAGTTCATTTGACAGATTTTACATGAAAATTAAACTGCTCGGTACATGATGGACACAAACACAGCCTCAGCAGCCTCCACTCGCTTAGGCAAAAGGAGTTTAATTTGAAGACAGGCAATTACCAAATACTGTACGAGCAAGCACAAAAAAAGGACCCCGCATCCAGAGTAAGCATCCTGCTGGGATCTGCACCACCAGCAGCTTTTTCTTACATGGAAAAAAGAGCCAGGACTTCTCACTTCCCGCTTGTGTGTGTGTGTGTGTGTGTGTGTTTGTGTGTTGACTGTGTCCCGTCCTTTTGTGCTTTGAACACTGGTGCTGATTGAGTCGGACAAAGAGGCTCTGCCTGGATCACCGATATGAGAAGGAACCACTTTATGTACAAGATATAAATGATGGGTACACCTTTTCACCCATCAAACACTTCGCCTTGAATCCTATTTTTGTTTCAGCTCAAAGATTTTATGATGACAATCCTCCCCCTGGCAAGTAGCCGACTGAAGAGGAGAGAAGGAGCTTCTCTGAGGCAACACCAGGACTTTGGAGTTTAGTGGTAAAACACACACTTTTTTTTAAGACCCTAGACATCTGTACAGGTGCATTTACACACATACAACAGTGTGTAAAGGTGCTGCTCTGAACTAACAAGTGAATTCTCTGCTCCCCAGAGAAATCACAACATCTAAATCTTTGATTTCTTGATTATTAAGGATTATTGATCGTCTCGGTTATATCCTCTGTTGTCTGTGTGGCTCCATGACTTGCGGTAGCTTCTGCAGAGAGAAGTTTTCTCAAAAATGCCATTGAAAGCAACCTGAGGTCTACAATTACAATAAGACTATTCTGAACATTAACACAACAGGAATGTGCTGTATGGCGACATCATTAATTACTTTGCAGCAAAAAGCGTCTGATTTTAAAGCTGTATTAAATATTTTCGTTTTGCTATCCTCTCATTGTTATTTTCATTTATTTATTTCCTATTATACTTCATATCTAACTGTAACATTCGCCTATTATTGTGTGCCCGCATTCTCATTTAACCATCATTGAACATTGAGTTCAGATTGTGTCTCCAATGCCTCGTAGCAGTTGAATGCTTTAGTCTGGTAAAAGACAAACTGTACACTGGCATGAAAACAGAATGCAGATTTCTGCTTAATATGTACCATGCCTGCAGTTAGATGCGGTCAAAAATCAAATTATTCCTGCAAACACATTCAATGGCGCAAAACATTTGGGAGCTCGGATGCTGAGGGCTAACAACGCCTATGAGTTTGGAAATTATGTTATGCAAGAGACACAAAAGCACAAACCCAGTAACACGTAGAGGCAGCGGTGGCAACGATTGGTGAAAATCTAAACTGATCTAGCAACAAATATCTCAGAATCATCCGATGTTGTAATGTTAAGCGACCTCATCAAATATGGCCTAAAAACTTTGAAAACTTCCTGTATTTGTATGAACTCTTTTCCCTCTAATCTTTATACAGAAACAGTGGAGAAGATGCTTTTTTTTGGCTACTAAT
>OMNV01008187.1:46122-65512 GCA_900303265.1 Brotula barbata | reverse complement strand
GGGGGGGTGAGCCATCGCTTGGGTCACAATATCAGGCTCCAGCAGCACTCAGGGCCTCATTGTGGAAAACATCTCAGTGGTCCAGGATGGACAGGATGACCTGCGGCCGAGTCGGAGAGCCCACGCCGCCGCAGACATGGCTGTCCGGGTCAAGCACCTGTCTCAGGAGTGTAATTAAAAGGAGAACCATTCTGCTGTTGCTGCAAAATATAGAGTGTTGCCCAGGGTAAAACCTCTACAATTTCAGAAAAATGTCTGGCATTATATCCGTGTGAATGATCTTGATATTAACATAAAAAGTTTAAATTGATATTAAATCATTTATAGCGGAAGATTCGTTTCAGTCTACTGCCTGTTGATTTATCTTAGTTCTCGCTCCGTTTAAAGTGACAATTCATAATTTTACTTGCTTCATAAATGGAACACCAATTCCTCGTTGCATTTTTGTACTTAAAGTTGTACGAGTGATTTCTAGCTTTCACACATCTCTGAGGAGGATTTTTCATAAATGGTGTCTGACCTGACATTCCTGGGAAAATGATGCAGTCAGGCCTGAGCCAAACGGCAATGTTGGCGATGGCTAATGACGTTTACGGAAGTGTCAGGAAGGCTACGCCAACTCGGGGTTGACCGCAGGGATAAAAATACATTAGAAGACAGCAGCAGAGCAGAAAATACCAGGAAAAAAACGAGAAACGTTATGATCATTATGAACATCATTACTTACACCATCACTTCATGGTTAGAAATACACTCAGCTTGCTGCTCGGACTAGAATAGAACTGTAATGACCTCAGCCACGGAGATGAGTCAATAGACGAGGCTAGAAGCTGAAACTACCTCCGACATAGATGGTGGTCATTCAACGATGTAAACGGTTGTTGCGTATAAGCGGTTCAGTTATGGATCCAGAGGACGTCCACATTTGGGGAACGTTTGTGATAAATCTTTAACACTCATCCCAAGGTTATGAAATGTGTTTTTACTTGGGTTGGACCTTGCCAGCGTGTCCCCTAGTTTGCATTTTTGTTCTCTGTTGGTCTCGGTGCTCTTAAGACCTGTTCTTCAAAGCCACTTAACTGGATCTGGTGTTAGACTGAACTCTGACCTGACTACGGTGGTCTTGACAGGTCCATTAGCAGGGTCCTTGGCATTTGTGGAGCTCAGGTTCAATTAAAAGTGTAGCTTTTTGTGTGCTTAAGCAAACCGCTGAACTTGGGTACTCCAGGGATCCCGTATTAGCTGGCCTGCCCTGTGCCTGCCACATCAAAGGGGATTAATAAATTATTTCCAATCGGATTCTATTTAAGATTAGAGATTTATTGAATTAATGGGGAGTGTGCATATTAATGACCATTTTAAATCAATGTAAATGCGCCAGACTGAGCCACAAGACTCATTTTCATCCGCAGTCCCATGGCAGTCTGGTGATAACAAATAGAAAAATGATTAAAATGTCTATTTGCTAAAAAAGACAAGACCAGCGGAGCCATCTATCAGAAATCCATACATTTAATATACCTGGAACCAATAAAGTTACAGCAACGTAGGTAAACTCTCTGACTAAAGAATCTCAGTGATGGATAGCTGACAGCATCTTGTGTTTCACAAATTGTTATAATGTATTTTCAAGCAGCTTTAATCTTTAAGAGAACATCTGCTATATTAAAGTAGAACTTTGGGCAGCTGTTTGTAAACTAGGGGCTGTCAATCATCTCTTTTTGTACCCACCCCTCCACATTCCCAGGAGGGACAGAGGGAAGAAGGAGAGAGAGTTAATCAAAGGAGTAGTCTTCCAATTAAGTGACAGTGAAAGTTACAGGATTCTATCTTAAATCCATTCGGCTTACTTCATGCCTGAGATATGGGCTGTAAATAGACTCTCAGGCTCGGTGATTAAGATGGTCATGGCATACCGGAGCGGAATGCTGTCCTGTTTTTTCACCGTTCTCCAGCTGCACACGCAAGGCTTTATTGTGAAAATTCCTCTTCGGCCAAGCACGCCCAGATTAAATCCGAATCTTTTGTGATGTTCATTCGCTTTCCAATGAATAATTCCTATCTGCTCTGATGGGAATGAATCTTATCCAGACGGATCATGACCGTGGCCTCGGTGTATGATTACACATTTAAGCTCAATATTGATGTTATCCTGAAAGGGTATTACCCTGCAGGAGCCCACCGTTGGAAATGCATCATGGGACTTTAAGTATGCACCCAATCTCCCTCCACTTTGCCCCTATAGCTTTTCCCATCAAACGGCGGCGGTTCCGTGATGGGAGCTCCTCTATTCTCCGGCTGCAGTTAGACAGCTGACCCTCTAGCCAAGGTGCTAGCTCTAACTGGCTGGATGTTTTATTCATGGCACCTGTAGAACACAGTAAATCCCTCAACCGCGACCAAAACAAAACACCTCAGTCACCTCGGGAGAACCACTTTCCCTGTTGGAATAAAAAAACTCTCACCTCACATCTGTGTTGCCGCGCTGCTGTCATCGTCGTACCACGCTAGCACTCTGTGACAACTGAATTCTTTCCACCGGATTGCTGTAAGTAGTATTTTCTTAAGCCTGATGTAGAACACATACTTATTTGTGGAGTACTCCCCGGGAGTTGGAAGAAAGGAGGCTTACGCAAGCGTTCATATCTACTCAGAACAATCACACAGTTCAGCATGTACCAACCCATTCGGAGCCGCTGGGGGTTAAGTGCTTCGTTAAAAACAAACGTCACCCCACCTCTTTACTCGCTGCCTTTCATGGAGTCACTGGAATTGGGAGACGCCACTCGCCACAATCGGGGATCTATCGCAGCCGGAATGCAGCCAGGATCCGCCCACGTCTCGACGCTGTAAATTATTGTATCAATTGATGAAAATCGTCAATGGAGCATGGATGAAGGAATGACTTAAGGAGCTTAACAGGCTGCCTGCTGAGATCCAATCAGAAGAGGAAAGGCCCAATCATGGCCCTCCAATTATGGCTCCGTCTCACAGTGATGAAATTTAACAGATTATTACACGGACCTCGCTGCCAAACCAACAAAACGCACGACTGATCTGTCTGCTCTCTTGGGTTGCTTCAGATTGATAACATAAAGCCCAAAATCTAAAACTACATCTCTGTCATCAGTAATTTATAAACCATTGCAGAAAAAGAAGGTTTTTTTTTTTTTTTTACAAAATTCTGGATTTAGTCCCATCGGTGACTGCAAAGAGAAATTTGTACTTTTCATTACTCTCCCTTAGTGTTACACTAGTATCATTTTTGTGTTAGGGAATGATTCAACTTGAGCGTCTAAACTGTCAGCAGTGTCCAGATTTTTGTTGTCTTCCTGTTGAAAGATCACCGTGGGATATCCATATTTCATCCCTTTTTTTTTAAGAAATGAGTAAAAATGAATCATGCACTGTTAAACAGAATGTAACGTTTGTGGATATTGGGATTCCATTCTTACTCTTCAAGTGAATTTGATTATTCTCAAACAAGAGATAAAAAAAAAGATGTACAACTAACTAGAAAAATTTAAACTGCTTCTGGGAGTGAAATGACATGACTCAAGTCGCTGTCATGGACCACCAGGGGGTCTCGCACCTCCTGATGGTATCAAACAAGTCGAGGGACAGCCTGCTGCACAGTTCTGACAGTAGCAGTCGTTTGACTGCTGCTACTACTGACATCCATAGAAACCCATCTGGAAATTTGACGAGGATGTTACCAAGGTTTCAAACGTTATATTAATGACAACTGTAGGTTTCCGGTACACAGCCCATCTGTCCCAGAAACCCTATAAGAAGATAATTGTGTTCATACCTTTACCGAACACTCACAGCGGAGGGTGCAGTGAACAGTCTGTTGCGTTAGAGGAGAGTGTGTGTGCGTTGTTAGCAGTGTCTTTTTTTTAATATAAACGGGGATATGAAGCCCAGTTTCACTTTCATTTCTTTCTATGTAGTGCAGACGCACAGACAGCAAAGCAGTCCTAATCTTTATGCTGGTCCACAAGCAGCATAAACCGCTCACAAGTGTGAGCGGTTTAGTTGGAGACGTAGAGAGATAAATGTTGTGCCGCACACACCCCATCGATAGCCTTCCACCCTCTTGACTCTTGTTGAAGCAAACTGCGGCCTTCGGTTTGCACATTATTGATGCACGTGGGGAAATTTGCCCCCTGCGTCTGACCCCTCCTAACCAGGAGGAGCAGTGGATAGACACGCCGCATCATCCGGGGACCAACGCCGGGTCTACAGCTGAGTGCCTTGGTCAAGGGCGATGGCAGGGACGTGTTTTTGTTCAACACCGACGCCCATATTTCACAGCCTGACATGCACTCAACTTATATGATCGCTGTAATTGCAGAGACTCTGAGAGACTGTGGATCAGACCTGCGCTCCTTTTACTACGCAAAATTTCACCTTCATGAAAAATGCAAGAATTCCCCTCATGATCGATAAATCCAGGATGACTGGATCCCAGGTGATCCATCAGAGTGCATAATATACCTAGCGCGTGACAGCTGTGTATTGTAGAGAGATTGAAATTGATGCAATGTCAATGTTCAGTAATCACAGAGCTCCCTGTCTATTCCCCTTGATCCTTCTGAGCGAATCAGAGTCAGTCTTTGATCAGTCTCTGGCGCCGTAACTGGGAACTGACAAAAAAAAAAGAAGAAGAAGAAGAAGAAGAAACAGGCAGTACAGAGGAGAGGACAGATACAGCCACATATTTACTCCTGCATTTCAATTTAACTCATGATTATTCACGTCCAGTCACTGGGTAACAGCTTGGAGGAAAGCATGTGCTGAGCCAAAGCCTTTATTATAGGAGATCTGAGTGATCATTATTGCTTGTGCTGCATGAAACAAATGCTTCAAGCAATTAGAATGATTATCATTATCTGTTGAGAGACACGCTCAACGCAAATTGGCTCTAAAATGTCTGTAATTGAGAGGTGTGCCTCTTTTTTTTGGTGAGCAGAGTTTTCACGCTGCTTTTAACATAAAGAGCTTACATAATGATGTACAGAATTATCCAAGAACAAGCCTGGGAGGATGTTGTGACCCTTCCTCTCAGAAGGGTCTTCATTTGAGCGTTATCACCTTACTCAACGGCCAATTACATGGAATAAAAAGGGACGCTCCTTCACTTAAATCATTTCATTTTTGAAAGGCTCTTCACCACAAACACTCCGAGTTGCGTTTGTTCTTTTCCCTCTCGGTTCCTTCATTTGTCGTGACTTCCGAATGTCATAATGGTCTCATTTTGCCAGGAGAGAGCAGCGGAGCTAAAGCAACGCCTCGACGTGCAAAAACCATTTGAATACCTGCGCCTTCCCAGATTCAGCACCGCCATCAGCCGGTCCAGGTGTGAGTTTATGTATACATTAAACTGCACATTAATTTGGATTTTTATCACATCGCTCACTGGGGTGTTGCTGCAGAAGAATGGGATTTGGGCACCGTGTGACCAAAAGGATGTGTTCAGTAAAAAGCAATGATAGCAGAGGGGAAACACCAGATGCTGCCAGGGAGGGTATAATTATTTATATGTTACACACGCTCTGCGACAACAAAAACAATCCTCTTAAAAGTTGCCTTTGCTTCACGTGTAATGAAACTTTGGGGGCAGTTGGTTTTGGAACATTCAGATTTTTTTGGCAGGGCAATATCTGCTCACACTCCAATTTGCTTACTGGCCAGAATTTGTATTGAAAAGGTAATGTTTTCATGTTGAATAAAGTGTGCTTTCACTTAGAAAATGAAGACAGAACAGTTAGGGTGATTGTTTCATGCACTCATGCTATACTCCTGATTAGGTTAGCCTGCTCTGAACTGAAGCACATGCTGTTTCCAATTTATTAGAACTGATCTGCATCTGTTCCCCTGTAATAATAATAATATGACTATTTATCAGCTTGATTACAGTATGTCGGGCCAAATTACACGACATCGTCTACGGGCTCCTGCAGTACAAAATGCTGCAGGCTTTTCACTTCTATTCACCCGAAGCTTCCAAACAGGGGTCGGCAAAAATACATGAAAAGGTATTTTGATACAAACCACAAAACCCAGATGTATCAAAATGAACTACAAAATACTGTATTTAAAAAATATATATATAAAAAGTCTAGTGTATTTTCAAATTACAAAAATACATTTGTTGCAAATATAAAATGTAAATCTTAAACAAAATCAGTTTTTGTAACAGTTAACCTCATGTTCCGATCACATTTTTCCTCTAATATCACATTAAACAATCTGAATGCAAATCAAATGTACGTCATGCGCTACATTAATATTTTCTGCTAAATGTCGCGTATAACAAAATCAACCACATCATTCCTACTTTATTCTAGAGGATCTCTGATGCTGACACGTATTGTTTGACTTAGCTAGCCTCTACTTAGCGATGCTAAATGACACTAAATGACTAAATACTAAACTAAACAACCTGATCGTCAGGGGGAAATTGTGAAAATATGTTAGCATGACCAAGTATTATCATTAAAAGAAAGAAGAACCTAAATGAATAAATACGAAATATTACAGATTTGTATCTATATGTTTATTTATAGATGCCTGATCAGAAAAGAAGAATTCCTGACTTTTCTGCTCTGTGATTTGTCATCTCCATCAGTATTTAATGAGCTGAAGTGGAGATCACACAAATGCTTCAAGGATACAGCGTGAAAACTTTAACAACATGGTGGGCTGGACAGAAAATACTGTACATGTGGATGTTAAGATGTTTTAAATCAAGACTGTGTAACTTTTTAATGAACAAATTTTTAGGCATGTGAAAGCACAATCAGCACAATATACACAGAGCTGTTGTTGTGGTATGACACCCCCAGCTGCAGTTGGCTAACTTTATATTTCTGTATAAATGATGGTAATGAGACAGATCTGTATCTTTCCTCTTGTGGACTTGTTTGTGGTGCTGTTTTTGCATGTTGCAGATATCTAGGTGCTTAACTAATTACTGGAGCAAAATTTTGTTCTCTAGTTCAGTTACAGTTTTCAGAAACGAGTTCAGTTTCCAGGGCGTAGAGGAGAAGAGGATGGAGGACAGTTTGGGAGGAGACATTTTGTGACCCACATCTGGCCTGTTGAGGTTGGGAAGAGGAATCAAAATCCGGGGCCAGAGTTTAATGAAGATGTCTGTGTGTCACATTAGGGTGGGGGGTGACTGTCTCAGTGATGGGTGTGAGTACCCCATGGCCATAAATGCTGTTATTGTTTTTGAACTGAAGAAACCTTTTGGATGAACGGCAAAATTTCTTCAGTCCAAACTTGTGGTCAACTGTGATAATCATCAACTTTAGCAGTTGTAAAAAAAAAATCAAGAATTTAACACTAATATCCCATGCTGTTTTTCATCCATTGTAAGGTTTCACACACGCCTTTCTTCGAGAAAAGCAACGGTGGTCAAAACGGGCGGGAACAGGAACCTAGTCATGGTGGAAAAAACAGCTGAGATTAAAAACAGAGCAGAGAATACGGTAAAAGGACAGGAAACAGGCTGGCAAAAAACACGACGAGGCATGGTGACTAACAGTTACACAAGACCAGGAAATACACTGGATAACAAGGTTGGTGTACATGACTAACTTGCAGGGGTAGACCGGTGACGATGACGAGACGCTGGCCGGAAGCGAGAATGTTGACTACGTGTGCGGTGGTGGAACGTTGATTGTGTGAGTACACGCAGTAACATTAATGACACGTACAAAGGTTTCTGGAGGAGTGTATCCAAGTATCTAGATGGCCTGTCCAACCAGAACAAAAATTAAGGTCAAGATCAAATACGTACAAATACGAGCATGAACCCCATGTATTTAACATAGGAGGGAAAAATAGGAGCAGAAAACACAGAAACATGCTGAAAGAGTGGAGAAGGTGAAAAGAGAAAAGGACAGGACTGGAAGATTGATGCAAGGTTGGACCAGAGGAAGTTCAGAGCAGATGAGCAGGTGGGTGGGTCGGTTTGGGGGTCGGCGGGGTTGTTCCTTGGGCGTAGGAGCCTGGAGAGGAAAAAGAAAGTGTGAATCCATGGGATATTGGATTTCCTGACCTGGCCAGTGGAGGGCGTGAGGATGGATTGGCCACTACGGACCAACTGGGAGAACAAGAACAAGAGAGAGGGAGGGTGAGATGGAAGGATGGAGGTGTGGGGAAGAAGAAGGGAGTAAGGAGAATATCAATGGCCGCGCGGAGACACGTATGGATTTCTGTTCCGTCTCTTTCTGACTTAACTTTACAGCAGCGCAGCGGTGAATCGAATTGGAAGAGGAGAGAAAAAGTGCCGGCTGTACCTCCCCAGAGAAATCAACACTTATGCATGAAAAGCTTCTTTGACTGTTAACTTTGTTTCACTGTTCATTGTTCGATAGGATGCGCTTGTTTTTCATGTCCTTCTGTTTAAGAGTCAACACAATAAAAGTAACATACGGTGGTGACAGGAAATAATGAATACCACATAAATGATAAAAAAAATAAATTTGTAGTTCATGGATGGCTCAGACCGAACAATAATAAAAGAGGAAATTTATGAATAAGTGAGGTTATTACACAGTGTTGCCTTTTGACTATTTGCATAATTCCAATTATCACACATTGACGGAGTTCCTTGGTGACGTGATTTGTGCTGACTTCTAATACCATCAGCATAAACAAAGGAATATCACATTGATTCCCAGGCTCCGTCTGTCAACGTATGCATCAGCATTCACATAGTACATAATAAAAGAAACTTGGATGGAGAAGACAGTTCGTGCTTTTGTTTTTCAGAATTGTATATGTTTTTTAACGTTGATTGATATGTCGTGAGCCTTGAATAGAAATATCAAGCTGGTGCAGTTAATTCAATTAGTGTGTTTGGATTTTGCTGATTAAAAAGCCTAGGATCACCGCCAAATCTGCACTCTTACACGCAAGTGACAGTTGCTGCGTGTGATCTGCTCAAACAACACGATCTGAGAGAAGCACTGCTGTGTCACGGACACCCAGAGAGATTTCCAACAAGCTCCAAATATCTGTGCTGGACTGAGAGCAGCTCCGTATTCTTTTCCTTAACCGTGTCTCATTTCATCAAGTACTCCTACACACAGTCCGCGTTCTGCTCTTGGCAGTCCACATATCTGCCAATGGGGCCATCTTCATAAAGTTTTATTTTAAATTGTTGTCAAAATCAAGAAGTTCCAAACATACCAAACATATCAGGATGCATTCGTAGAAACCTTCATATCTCATCGTACATGACTTCACATTAGACTTTTGTTTGTAATCTCCCAACCAAAGTGATGCTCAAATTGAATGTCATCTAATTTTATTTAATTTTTTTTGTTATGTATCATCTTTATCGTACCATAGACATAAATAAAAATCTTGGTTTGGTTTCTGGGAAAACATTATGGCTCCTGGGAAATGCATGGTTGGGCTGATCGTTTGTGTCTCCAGACCACATTAGTGTGATCCTCCTAAATAGGACAGTGCGGTTGAGCAGCTATGATGTAAGCAGACTGTAATAGTGCACAACTAGTTGTTGTATTTTCAGGTGGCTCTCTTCTAGCGCTCACAGAGTTGACAACCCCCGCTCGTTTCTTTGTGCTTGAGGCTCAGAACTTATCAATCAAACCACATAGAAAGGATGGCCGTTGATCCCCTGCAGTGGGATTGCCTGTGAAGAAGATAATGAGTAAATCGATAAAGCTGGTTGTAAAACTCGGGCGAAGTCGTGCCTTCTCAGTTGGGGGTAAGCTGTGTCTTGCCGTCAGGCCTCCAGCATCAACCCGAAAAGCAACAGCAGTATGTTTTAAATGAGCAGGGGGCATGCCGGCATACGTCACTGAGAAGGGCGGATTTATGACTCCTTCTCTGTTTCCATACAGAAGGTTTGCTATGACAGCAGTTGAAATAAACAGCCATCATATGTAATTTTGTACATGAACGCAAAGTGGAATTTACTTTAAAAAAGACTGAGCAACCTGAAATCGTTCCACGGCGTCTTCCAGACTGGTTGGATGTGAAAGCAAATCAACAGCACAAAGTCCACCTGGTATGAAAAAATCGTTTTTTCGTTCTGAATTTCAGGGATGTTTCATCCAATGAGCTGATGCCGTTGGCCAATGTGATGAAAACAGATACCACAATGAATGAAGACCAGTGAAGGCCCGGTCCCAAAGACTGAAAATAGAACAGGTTACTGGAGTTTGTGAGAATAACAAAATAATCACCTAGTCAATCATTCAACAACGTTGAGCCTCCTAAATACCTGGGTTGGACAATTTAGGACAAAAAACAATTAAAACCACATACACGCAAGGTGGATATTTATACCGGAATACTGTTACCAGTGGAAACAGCTAATGTTATCTGTGACAGGGTTACCTGGAATGAAAGAAGTGGTGAGGACTGTGGAGACAAATACTGTGGTGACCACAAATTTCTCGCATTATCTGGACACAGTCTCATTTTTCTAATGGCCTGTCCCACTGGGGAGTAATTAGCGTCATTTCACCTGCTAGCGCCCTGCTTCGAAGCAATGTTATAGACTCCCTTTAGACTCCCATGTTTTCATATTTTAGCACTACCTTCCACACCAATCATCCAATCCCCAGCTCTCATCTCAAGTACACTGGGGTTACACCACTGGCTGGACAATAAACCAGCACACCAAGCCAGAAACACATTGTTATTTTTGTGCAGTAACATTCTTCATTGAGCTTAAATCACTCCCAAGCAGCCTGCTCCGAGCTGCAAATCGAACGCAATCATTTGGTTGGTCTCTTATCAGCAAGAGGTCAGTGAGGAGATGAGTAAAATGGAAACATGCTATTTGACCCCTCTTCTATCTAATATAGTGCAGAACTGATGTATCGACGGTAACTCTTATTAACACCGGACACTGTCAAAGGGAATTTAATCATTTTTACACGGTCCATAACGCTGCTTATTACTCTGACCAATGATTCTTCATTGCTGGATGAATGGACAGATAGCAGGACAAATGGATGGATGGACAGATGAATCATATTTGTGAGCCACTGGCATTCACTCTTACTCCAAACCAAACCAAATCCTAAACAATCATTTCTCTGTTTGTGACATTTTACATCAGAATGTAAACATGCAAGAACTGCATAAGCTGCATAGTTGCCTGCCATCTGTTAATGTCCTCTTCTTTTCATAGCGATTTCATAGCGATTTCGATTAGGAGACCTTAATGTTTCAGATATTTCATTCCTGAAATGCCCGTGACATCACAAAAGGAGAGGAGAGGAGAGGAGAGGAGAAGAGAGGAAAGGAGAGGAGAAGAGAGGAGACCTTGGCTTGGTTATATATTCAGGACAGGACCTCACTCTAATCCACATACACTCCAGCTCCGTCCCCATGTGTGCCCTGCCCTTAAGAAGACAAACAATGGATATCCTTCACTCTCCTCAAGATCACCTCTTTCAACACATTATCCTTCATCTGTTGGGCAAGAGCCATGCGCCCTACACCCTCTCTTTCAATCTTTCCCTATTTCCTTATATATTCTAATGTAAAGGGCAGTGGCCCATCAATTCAACAATTGTTTGCCAGAAATACCAACATAAAACAGATTATCTTCAAAAATAAACCCAGGCCTGGATCACTTTCTGTTTGTATAAGGGGGATTTTTAGTTAAGCCCAATTTAGCAGTCTGTGAGTTTAAGCAAAGGTGCTCCACACTTTTTATTCTGCAGCATAAACACTCAATATATGCTAAGCCTCATTCTCCTGGTGCGCATAATGCTGCCTGGATCTTACCAAGCTCCTGTGGACCCACACACAGGGCCCCATCCTCCTTACTCCGTCTGCCAATAGCTGCCAAGAGAAATCGATATGTCAATACACATCGCAAATGTTGGGTCTTGACTTTGCAAGGTAATGTCTGCTTGTCTCTGCAATTTTGCACAGTGCACAAAAAGAAAAAAAAAACTGATGCTTCAGTCTCCCACGGACGTGGCGTGATGAAGAACATAAATATCTGTTGTTATCTGGCCTCGAATATGACAAGGCAATTCTCCACACTTTCTTTCTTCATCCTTCACGTACTCAATAGGGACTTCGCAAAAATTTCTTCAGTGTCACTCACTGGGAGGATGGCGGGTACAAAGGATGGAAAACGTGCATCATCTATCCATCTACCTATCGCATCTGCCGTGGAGACCAGGGAGGGGCAGTATTTCTGAGAAGGGCGTTTGTAATATGGATTTTAAGAGATGTCACGACGTTCACGGTCTCACTGTATGTTCTGTATTTTTGTGTTTTCAATTTATAGAAAAATACTATCACTCATTCAGCCTAACATCTTTACAGTGGTTATAAGTTGTATGTTGATAAATGATAAATCTTTTTGTTATCATTTGAGAAAAACTCCTAGTGATTCTGGCACCACATATAGCGTCGCTAAGGGGAGGCTAGCTAAATCAAACAATGACTATCAGAGTCAGGGAGGACGTCTAGTTGATTTTGTTTCATGCAGCAGTTTTCAAGTTCAATAGACATTTAATTTGGATTGAGACACTTCAATGTGATATTCGAAGAAGAAGAGCAGTAACAGAGGGGAAAATTTGATAGCAAGCTAGTCTGCATTCCAGACAACTATGAATTATAAATTTCAGGTGGCAGTTGAACTTAAACCACACATTAAAAGTGAAATGATGACAGAAATACATCAAACATCTAGTTAAACAAAAAAAAATGTTTCTGCACATTTAAAAAAATGGATGATTGGATGTCTGATGGATGGATCAAAATGTGTTTCTGTATTTTCAAAATACAAAATACTGTATGTTATTTAATACGTTTGTGGACACAGTATTCTGTAGCTTATTTTGAAACATTTACAACTGCTGTATTTCTTATTTTGTATCAAACTACATTTTCATGTATTCCTGCCCATCCCTGTCAGAGAGTACGATCCTGTGTTCGTGTTTCTTCCCATGGCCCAACTGTGTTTGAGCGTGCTGCAGAGAGAAGTTGGAGAGGAATGCCAAGGGGGAGAAGCAAAGCTCAGAACTAAGAGCCCAGAGACCCTCTTTCTCTCGGAGATCGGTTCTGCACCGAAAACTCTATCTAGAGTTAATCCTGTCTCAGAGGAACACACACACCCACGCATGCACACACAAATGTACGTCCATCTGAATTCCACATATGCACACGAGAGAGAGCACACATCCACAGTAGCTGCAGGTGCGGCTGGCATTCTGCTGATGAGACGAGCATGAGTTAAAGAAATAATAATAATAATCATTATCATTATCATTTTCCCCTCTCATGACCACTTTCTAATTAAACGCCATTTCCAGTGTGCACATCACAGCCAGACTTGGCCTGATTACTTGCCCAAAGCACAGGTTGAAAGCAGTCTTCTTGCAAAACATATGAACCCGCTCCCAGAGGAGCTTCTGTACAGAACAAAGTGTGTCACAGATCAATACAGCCAGAACATTTTGAAATATCTTTGGAGTGCGACCGTTCCTACCTTAGTATCTGAATATGCATGAGATTTCAAATTAGCGAAGGATGTTTGAATATCAAATACACACATGCTGCTTCTTCAGTTGTCACGTACTGTGGTAGCATCTGACAATATAAACAGGGAAGGAAAACTTTCAAGCTGACTCTTGCTGTTCATATTTTATTTAGATATCATTTTCTTTCATCAAGCCCTGGGAGCACTAAAGCGAGGTTTGATCAGGCACACCACAGTTTTTTTTACAAGAAGTTTCTAGAATAGGGGCACCAGGGAGAAACCAAACAGCCCTGTCAGACACCAGCAGTGAGACTGGAACCCATCAAGGTTGCTTTCTCTCCAGGGATTGTTACTTTCAGCCACTCGCGTGTTTTGTTCTGTTCTGATCCAGGCTTAGCCCTCAACAGCTTTTATATGATCACTAACAATGCTACAAAGGCAACTTGTGCATAATAATATTCCGGGAAAAATGTTTTTTCCAGGCGCGATAAATGGGTTCATTGGTTCTGTGTCAGTACCTACATTTGGAGTGAGCACAAGTATATGGACTATACTGGCACTGTCATGAATACCTTTCACCAACACACCGTCGCTCAAGTCATAAATCATAAATCATAAAAATCATTGAGTACAATGTTTTCATTGAAAGCTGAGTACGGATTGTCAAAAATAGTCCGAATTTCACTGGAAAAGTGATACTTTCCAGACAAATACTGTAGATGGGGTGTTTGACAAATCTTTGCTTGGCTAATGTTCAACAATGACACATCGCCCACAGTAATATGTAAAACTATAAATATGTAACAGATTTCGGATGAGGAGCCAAGTGCAGATGAAGGCAGGGGACTGTGTACTTAAATGGAGTTTGTATTGACTCAGCAAAACAATAAAAACAACAACCAGCAGGACTTACTAAACAAAGACTTGGCATCTATTGCGCTACAGCACGGAAAAGGAACAGAAAATAAAAATGATTCAGAGCTGATTCACTAACGCAGTGATTCTTAAACTTTTTAAACCAAAATATCCAACAACAAGTCTCTACCTCTGAGACGATTCACAGAAAAACCACATGCATCCCTCTCAGGATGTGCCGAATCTTAGATGTTTACAGTATGAATGTGAGCAGTGACTGACAACCACAAAGAACAGACATACATCACGTCCACACAGGAAGATTTGGGCTATTTCAACAAAGAAAATAACATCAAATACTGTACAGAAATAAAAGCCAATAATATAGCTTTAAGAGAACTTAAATATGAAAATGTTGTCAAGATAATTCTGTTAGTTAGCACTGCATAAAATATACTTGTGTACCCTTTTTGGAACCCCATTGTAATAAATTTGGAGCATTAAGATTGAAGATTATTCCTGAGATGTGACAGGGTTATTTTCCTTGTAAAGGGCTTTTGCTATTCTGCAGAGTTTCCACCACCAGGGGGCGAGAGCTCTGACACCCACAGTGAGAGACTTCCTCTGAGTAAGGACAGTAACAATCCCCCCTTCTCATCTTTTGTATTTGCCCGTTGCTACGGCACCCCTCAGTGGACATTTATCTGGGTTACGATCTTTATGTCATAAACCTGGAAGTCCCATCAAGGATCCATTTTTATGTTTTCCCGTTGGTAGTGCTCATTTGTATTTTCGACACATCAAATATAATTTGATCAAAAACCTGTTGTCACATCTGCTCGGGCTTCAGTGGTAAAAACGATTTCTAAATGAAAGCTTTTTGTTACAGCCAAGTGCATAACAAATGTTTTTTTTATTTGAAATATGTCACAGTTTTGTTATGATAATGAGGAAGACAATTTGGGAATTTAGTAATAGAGAGTATTGTGCATGATAATAATCTATTTAATATGAGTGGACTACAGCTTTTTTACCCTTATCCATCATCAGTTTAAGTTATTTATAACCTAAAAAAACAAAAATTTGGAGCTAAAGCTGTACGAGAAACAAAAAACATGTATTTGCTGCTGGTTGGTTTAATGAAACCTGAAAATAAAAGACATCAATGTTATTCCTGGATCCGTGGGTAAACGTTATATTACCTGTGGATGATGGAAATTTTAGATCACACGGATACGAAGCAGAAATAACTTTTCAACTGTTCACACAGAGGAAGAAAATTACACAGCAAAGTTCTGCCGCGACACGTTTATTCATGAGTAATTTGCTTAAATAACCACATTTCCATATTTTCACGTCATCTGGTGTTCCGCCGAGAGGAGGGAGTACTATGTTGGTGCACGTGCCACAGTTTGAGCGCAAAACTCAGTTTACACGTTAATATGGTGAAGTCAGATAAGACAGGTGTACACAAGACTCAGCAACCAGAGAAAATCAAACAGGACATATAAGTCAGGCTATAACAGGTGACATCAGAGATTAGACGTGATCAGTCATGGGCTGAGTGTCTTGGACAGCTCCCTTTGCCTCTGACAGACAGGTTCAGGACCTTGGAGAGTGTCGCCGGGTGCGTGTGTTTCTGAAATAAAACCATTACAGGCAAACATCTTTTCCCGTAAAGACGCTGATTTGTGAAAGTCGCAAAATGCCTTCCAAGCCAGTGGAAATAAAATGCTTTTAAAACGAGACAACACAACAAAGGGAACCCTGGGAACGTTGCATGGCCCAGTTCCTGTTGGCTGCTTGGCACAACAGCTGAGCCCTAAATGAGACGACGGTAAAACGAGTCCTGCAGGTGCTAGAAACGAGTCTCCTCACTCTCTCCTGTAATTGCAGGGTTTCTTATGCATAAGCTTTACTTCACACCTGCTACGCCTCGGAAGAGTTTCTCATGCGAGGAAATTTATTTGCTATTTGCTTCTTTTTTTAAAATTCATAGTTAGTCTCATTCACATCACACGATAGAGACTTGGCTGCGTAACTGTAATTTTGTGGTTCATTGTCCAGTATAGCAGAAGAAATGTCCTCACTCCTACCGAGTGGGCACAGCGTGAAAACAAAAATGAAGCTTTAAAATGCTATCATTTTCTCCAAGCTTCTGTATTTCTAAAAAGTAATAAGACAGTATTTATTCAGAGATGTGTAAAATTGCCCTAGTCACTCCTGGATTCAATTCATTGCATTCAAGTATGGACAAACTAATTAATCTATAAACCTTGACAGGCTGTAATATACTGAAATTAAGACATAAACACCCACACCTTCCCTCGCCTCCTGTCTGCCAGCAAACAACGCTACAAGTAAAGTGTCAACCAGTAAGAAACAATGAAATGGATAGAGAGAGCAGCTGAGGGAGTTGTATCAGCTCTTTGCCAGGAGCGAAGGCATATTACTTTCAATGTTTCAGCACATGTGGGGAAGTGAAACAACAGTGCTGGGAGGAATGAAGAAAATAAAGTTATCAAAATGTGAAGTTAGGTCCCTATGCGCCAGCTGCCGCTAACCTTAAGAGAAGATTCATCAGGCCCCCGAATTTGATCACTGACACTAAACTGTACTTATAACATCCATTACTGGGGCCAACATGTCTGTGGGGTCTAATCCTACATCGCCTGTCAGATGTTGAAGTGAGGGTGAAGACCCACAAGTCATCTGATTATGTACAGTATCATCCACTGGACGATTGTGGGTGTAATGATGTCACCGGTAATCAGCTCTCACTTGAATGCCTTCAATTAAGCATCTGTGACCTTCAGCTAAACAGTCACAGACATAAACAAAGATTTGCCTCAGATAATGACTGCTTTGGAGGCGCAGTTGACATTTGTTGATTTGAAACTATTACATTTTGATGCAGATCAAGATCCATTTATCTTCTCACAGTGCAATCATTTTTTTCAGTGTATTTGTCAATTTATTCAAAAGTAACACACCTATCTCAAGGAATGTGGCATATTTGGCCCAAGACCAGCAGATATGCTTCTGTTCAAGCTAGGGGCTGCTCATGATGTAAAGTAGTTGAATGTTAAGGTAGTTAACTACATTTAGATGTATCAAATATCCAACAAATGCAGTCATCCATATACCGGAGTAGCTAAATAAATGGGAAGCCATTTCAAGGGGCAATAGTAAATGTTTTTTTCTGACCTATTGTCAAAGCAAACAACAAAATTTTATTTTATTTTTTTTTAAACTGAGATTGCACACTGATTTCTATGTCTGAAAAATAAATACAATTACAACAAAACAAAAATTTTGTATTAAGGTGATTGGGAATAATGCCTCATGCCTGGGATGTGTGAGTGTGTGTGCGCGCTTGTGTGTGCATGTGTATGTGTGTGTGGCAAATGATTTGCTTTGTTACTAGCTACTAGTCAACCACATTGCCCAAAACAAACTTTCAATAATTTGGTGAAGATTGAGATGAGGATCCAATCTGGTGGACAGAAATAGGACAGGAAGTAGCTACAGCAGAAACCCACTGTTAGCGTGAAGCTGAGATGAGATGATGCTCACTAAGTAGCTTGCAAACTGTTTTGACATATCTTCAGTAATTATGGGGACAGATCCATGAAATTATTATGTTTATTATCTGCATTTCCCTTTAAGTCAGCACATTATTTGAAATGTGTTTGGCCTTGGCAGACCACGCCTCTCGAGCTGAGGGAATGGCCTTGTCTGATGATAACCTCATAATAATATCAAAGAATAGAAAAATTCAACCTATTCTGATCTCATTAGAGAGAGGATTATTCAGACTTGGCTGGTTAAATAAAGCATCTGTAATATTCTAACCACCACAATACTTCTCTGCACTTTTCCATGTGTGCTTTCATCTGTTTTATGTCTCGTTTTTGATGCTCTTTCATCAGTGGTTCAGTGGTTCGTGCTGTCGCCTCACAGCAAGAAGGGGGCTGCTTTGATTGAAATAACGTGCTCCCGTTTTCTTCGCATATTGCAGTGATTTGCAAGTCAGATGGATTTGAGAGTTGAAATGACCTGCAGGTATGAATGGATGAGCAAGTGTGATTGTTTGTCAGTCTGTGTCAGTCGTGTGATAGACCCGTGTGTTCCACTGCTGTCTGCACGGAGCACAGAGAGACTGCAGCCTCCATGACCCCGAATACAAATAAGCAAACATCAGTGAATATGTACCTGAATTAAATCTGCTGCAAGCTATAGTTTTGAATTATTGATTATTCTGTATTTTTTTTATAATCACCTGAATAAATGACACATCATTATCATTGACCATATCAGTTAACAGCTTATAATTATATGAAATGGAGAACACAAGCAAATGCTCACATTTTAGAGACATTACTAAATATCAAAACTTTAATTAATCAACTGTATTAATTGAGTCATATTTTCTATCTGACAGTGATATTTTTCCGTTTGTTACTAAGGCTTTCACTTTGGCTCTATTGTCTACGTACTGAAGGGCTTCAACAGATCAGGATCAAAATAGTATTTATTTTTACCTCATAACATATCATTAGTCTGTCATCTGTCAACTGCTAGTAACCACGGTTACCAGCAGCTCTTTGTGGAAAAGTCAGAGCTGAGGTTGAAAAGGTGAAATGACATTTTCAAAATTAGCTAATACAGAGAAAAGAAAGGGTGGATGGTGAAAGTAAGGAGGAGTGCACTGGGAACAGTGGCCCTTGTGAAGTGCTAACAGGTGCTCATTTTGAAGCAAACTATAGCAAGAATACACACGAACCCAACTTAAGCAGCTGAATTTAGCTACCAGCAGAATAATCAATGAAATAAAATCAATGAGGCAGCTGAGCAGGCGATGGAGGCTTCAGTGAGGGCAGCATTGGTCCTGGACAAACAGAGAAAGGCAGTCTGATATTCTGATACTGAAATAATTTTTTTAAAATGTATGTGTGAGGTGACGGAGGCCATGCTAGAATTAAAACATTAATGATTGATGCATCATTCCTTCGTGAACCTACGTATTAGTCA
>OMNV01008187.1:9251-38777 GCA_900303265.1 Brotula barbata | reverse complement strand
ACATAAATAAGTGTGTGTCTGTGTGGAGAAATCTGTCAAGTCCCTTTTATCTGTCTGTGTATGTGGCAGGGAAACATATCTATAAAACATCTAATTTTTGAGCCCCAAACACCTTATAAAAACGCTGAAAACAGAATTTTTCCTCAACCCGCAGCTGTTCTCACATGTGTTCTGCCTCCTGAATCCAGTTCCCAGGCTTTAGTAAGTCTTTCATTTGATATCACAACATATCTGCCCCCACTCTCCCTCCCTGTCTGGCCCGGCTTTTTCACGGCAGCCTGTTTTCACTCAGCGGCTTTGACAAAGACTGGTGAAATAATTACAGCTGGGCCTAAACTCGCCGAGTGTTTGTCTCCAGTAATCTCCACCAAGCCCACTGGTGGGGACCGTGTCATAGGAAGAGGAGGAAGAGGTCGATTGTTCACAGAATGAGAAGCCAATGACATCATTTCAAAGAGTGCTATTCAAAGTGTTCAACACGCGGCGTAAACAGCCGATTGAGTCAACTTAAAGCACATGCCTTGCCAAATATCAACAAATGTTATTATTTCAGAGACAGAGGATTAGTTAGTACAGAGACTCTCAGGCAGTTAATCTGTCTGTCTCCATTCACCTGTCTGTCTCTCTCGCTCACACATGCCCACACACATAAATTTAAAATGCTGTTTGAATGAATTCATTTTCTAAACAACGTATAGCAGCGGTTATTGTGTCTGTGGAGGCAACTTCTGGCCCTGTGTTGACCAGGATGTCTTTTGAGACAAGCAGGGACAGCAGGAAGACTGCTTGGGGTTCTAAGGAAGTGCGTGAGCAAGTGAGAAAATGGAGGAGGGGAGGAATAAAAGCTAAACATCCATAATATATCAATACCAGGGTACTGTATGTCTATCTATATATGGGCTATATGTGAAGATACCGCCGGTTACGATTACGTAAGAGGCTGTTCGCTTTATGCTAAAGATGTCCCTTCGTCTGAGGAAGATGAGGTTGCTGTAATTTACAGTGACAGTGTGTAAGTTATGAAAGGAAGCATAGCATGTAAATCACTATGCTACTACTACTACTACTACTACACCCTGAAGCACTTAATGCTGCTCCAGCCCGGGAGCTGAGAGAGAGCAGCTTCATGGGCAGCAAGGGAAACATGGACACATAGAGATATTTACATACAGTCAGACAGACTTCCTGGCATTGTCAGCCTGAGAGCGTTGATGTCAGATCCACTCCTTCCTGTGCAGAAGGGAGAACGCCATGCAATGACAATGGGCCCAAAACAGGACAAAGAGGAAATGTTTAAATTTAGGCCCGTTCTCCACCGTCTCCTCTTTCACAGCTATGGAGCTCTGGAGCTGTTTAGTTTTTGTGAATTCCTTCAGTTTCCCCCCTGAGCTCCCTCTCCCCATTGTGTGGTTTCAATAGAAGGATTTTCACATTCAACACAAATCCCAAGAGATTCAGCTCAGTGAGACCAGTGAGTCAATCACTTGTTTTCACTGATGTGCCCTTGAAAATGGTAAGTGCCAAATTATGAATCCATCCAATCAATAAAGCAGGAAAAAAAAAATCAAATTATAACAGTGTGTACTGAAATGAATTACAGTGTCATTTCAGTTATACAAGCAAATGGGCTTCCATTGCAAAACCTATATATGTGTGTATTAATATTATTTAACCTCTTCAACTCTGAGGTAACCACCTCAGGGTCAATCTTCATAAACACAGAATTCTATTTTAAAATTCTAGTAAAATACCCAACTATTCCAAAGATACCAAAAGTTTCACAGTGCATTCTGGGTAATTCTATCTAAAAAAAATAGCATTTATCATACACACCAACACACACATATATATATATACAGATTTATGTATACATATATATATATACAGATATATATATATATATGGGATTTTAAGATTTTAAAAAGAAATTATGCCTTTTCTTATGTCTTTTCTATAGGTTATACTTAATTTTTGATGGGTTTGTGATATGAAAAGACAAATGTATTAAGATAACCCTGACCTTTATACCATAAAATGTTCTGTATCGTGTCACCATTTCATTTACCATCGTTGCTTAACGGATTTTGGATACATTTAATGAGTCTGTTCAGTTTAGTAGCCCCCTACGGAGACATTTACAATTTTAGAACTTATATTATAAAAAATCAAAAGCTAGCCAAGCTATTTTATTAAGCATTTTTAATTTCCCTCAAAATTTTCAGTCTAGTGAACGTGTTATCGTTTTGTACAGATTTACCCAGAATGCATACGTGGTATGTTTGGCAACTTTGGACTTCTCATCGGAACTTGAATAAAACAAATAGTAAACCTCTATGAAAATGTACCCACCTCGAAGCTTCAAGAGATTAAATAGGCGCGTTGTCCCCTAAAAATAATTTAAAAAACACAACTTTAAGTTCGAGCTGTCGCGTGCAACTGGTTTCCAGTGACTTGTGCGTGTGTGTGCGAGCGCGCGCGTGCGCGGGTGAGAGAGAGAGCTTTTATCACAAGTCAGAGTGTCGGCGTCTGCTGGAGCTTACAGGGGCAAGAGTTCACCGGTGCGTCCCAAAACGGAGCTTTCTACTAATTTTGGCGAAGTTTATGGACAAAAACCGAACACATGTGGGATTTTCTGTTTTTGCACAGCAGCCAGTCGCTGTGCGCGGCATAACTTCAGCCTTACTCATGGAGATGACAAAGTTTAGCCGGTGTACACAGTGGCGTTTAGTTTTTCATTGACGTTTACTGTGAAGGGGATGCCGTTTTAAACCGAGGAGGACTTTGACGGTAAGTTAGCGGCTTTATCAGCTAACTTTACAAACTACAAAGAAATGTATTCATATAAAGTTGTTAAATTTTAACGTCAAAGTGTTTGTGGTCGCTTAGTCAGACTACAGTTGTTTATTTAGAAGAAAGAGGCGCCAGAGAGGAGCGTTATTAACCTACTTGTGCAGCTTGTAGCAGCTTTAGCTAACTTTAACGTTAATGTCAATATTAATGACGCAATATCCATATTACACACAGTAGTCACGTAGGTCTGTCACATGAAAACTAACTACTTCCTATATACGTTGACTGTTAGGGTTGTAATTTGTATGTTTTAAAACAAACTATTATTAAGTATATTAAGTACTATTAAGTATATTATTGCAATAGTGGGAAAAATACAGGAGCTGCTTTTGTGTGTGTCTGGCTGTCGGTTTACATTTATCAGCGAGCATGGTATCAGAAAACAGAAAAATGTTAAATATGCATATATATTTGAATAACGCTCTTAAATGTCGTGTAATAATAAATTGTCACCTAACACCCTAACCTAACACAAATACTTATGTGAAAGAAGATGACTGTAACAAAATGAGATGAGATATTCTGGAAAATCTCATCAGCTGCTTAGTGAATTTGAATGTCCTTGTTTTAGGACAGGCAAGCTTTATAGAATCACACTGTCGGTGATCATCACCAGCTTCCCTATACTACATAATAACATTATGATGAAAAAGATGATAATTAATGCACAGTTTTACAGCACCTGCATCTAATTCTGGAGATGAAGCCTATGTGAGCTATGATGATGTCACAGCCAGAGCAGGCCTGAAATAACCAGGCATCTCTGTAGTGGGTGTTTCCATGACAACACAGCCTCCTAGCTTAAATGGTGGACAGCGGACTGTGTCTCAAATAACAATTACATTGGATAACATGGACCAAATATGAGGGAGGGTCCAATGGGTGGGTGTTCGTGACTGTTGAATCATGGTACACAAATGCCAAGAACCGCAAAAAACAGCCTGAGCAATGGCATCATTAAGTAACACTAAATAACCTTTATATAATTAACTGAGCTTTTCTTCTCAGAATAATACATACAAGAATTTATGGTACTGTCTATATCTACAGTTCATTTTTGGCTATTAAGATAAGAAGAAGTCCCATTTGATTTCAAACCCTTTAATATTTGTGTGTTTTTTGTTCCTCCAGGTGGGTGAATAAGAGGGATGACGATATGATGGCCATTGGTGTTGATAGCTGACCCTTTGGAATGAGAGAGGATGGAACAGACAGACAACCCTGCCCCCGAGAGCAACAACCCCAATGGGTTTGTCAACCGAGTGTTTAATGTTTCTCTGGATGTAGAGAATGAGACCAGCAGTGTTTATATTCAGGAGACTGGGCAAGGGCCTGCAGAGGGGCAGGGAGAGACCCAGGCTGCCTTTTCTCAAACCCCTGTCAAGGAGAAACAGGAGGTCAACCGTAGGCCCCGTGCCACAGGGGGCATCTGGAAGATCTTGGCCAGAAAGAGAGCCGACCCAGAGCTGGAGCGGAGACCCCACTCAATGATCCTGCCTGGGGAGGCTTCCATCCCTAAACTCTCATTTGCAGACAAAGTTCGCTCCTTCAAGAAGCTTAAGTCCCCCTCTGTATTCAGAGGGAAGACAGGGAAGTTGTCCACTGCCAAGTTCAGCAGCTCCTTCGTTGATGAGGAGTCTTTCTGCCGTGACTTTGGCACACCTCAGCAGTCCAGCAGGGGCACACTTAAACACAGAAGCAAAAGGCACTCCTATGCAGGCCACACGGCTGAGTTTGACTGCTCGTTTGAAGAGATTGACCTCTCATCGTCCATGAACAACCACCAGCCCAAGTTGACAGGAGAGACTGTGATCCAGAATGGTTGCAAACCGTCAGAGAGAAACATCTCAACTAAAAAAGGCCACAGCAATTCAACCAGCTGTAATAACACAAGTGCTGGCTGTGAAGAGCTAAGCGTTAAGGGTAGCCCCAAGACCCAACTGGGTGGAGGGAGGAGACACAAGGGGCCAGATATGTGGAGTTACCTAAGGAGGATCTCTCTCTTGGGAAAGGCCAACCCCGTTTACTCAGAGAGGAGCTTTGACTCTGAGCTTCACACCTTGGATAAAATTGTTGACTCAGATTATGGTTCTGTAGATGTTGAATCTGACAGAGACTTCGAGCCACCACCACCACCCAAACCCGCTGACACCAAGGGGCACTTTGGTGGTTTGTTCAAGTTCTTCAACAGTGTTGCTGAGTCAGCTAGAAAATGGCGGACATCATCACGCTCCTTCTCTCCTCCAGAGGGAGAGAGGACACCAGTGAACTCCCCAAGGGCACCCCAACGGTCAGTGAACAGTATTCACAGTGTTTCACTGACGTTACATAGTGAAGGACTTTCAAAACCCCAGCCTACCCCCTTATCAACAGTGATCACTAACTCACACTGCCATAGCAGTGAAACAGCACCTGTCTCAGACAGACGGTCCACTAAAGTGGTCTTGAAGGCCTTTAGGACATGCTCAGGATCGAGAGCTGCCAATGGCCTTCAGTCTATGGACAAACATATAAACACACAGAACAACCATACATCTACCACCGTTGTACAGAATCATATAACTCAGTCAAGTCCAAAGATGGAGATCAAAAAAGATGCTCAAGTGAAAAGCGATCCAGTAAATTGTCTCTGTCCAGAAGATGGACAGTCAGGAAATGAAGAGGATTCCAGGGACTCTCCACCTGGCTCGTGTCAGACACTGGACGCAAACTTCCAATCACAAGCAGGCGATAAAGAGAGCATCACCAATAGTGTACCAACGTCAAATTCCACTGAGGAAATATTTAAGGTATGTCGCTTTGAATATCAAATGAGCTGTGTTTATTGCCTTGAACTATATGTGACAGTTATCCACTGATTTCTATAACTCGTGTCGCCAATTTATTGTTTCTGAATGTGAACAGTAATCTACGTTATTTATGCCTTAACCACATTCCATTGCACCCTTTTTCTGTATGAGATCATGCGTCTAACAAATACATTATTAGCTCAAACAATCATTTATGTAACAATTTTAACCCCATTCTTTCGCTTCTTAAAATTTCCAAAAAAACTTGATTGTAAACAGCAGCTGAGCTATTACTCATTTCCTCATGATATAAGGTCTAGGTGTGGTTTGTTCGCTGCTTGGAAGGAACAAAAACATGCAGGACACCAGCCTGGGAGTACATGAATTGAGTCTCTACAGTTGTCCTTTTGCCCCATCTGTTGGAGAGAAGAAGCAATAGTCAATGATGACAAAAGCTGTACACCATTTCTGTCCTCCCCTCCTATAGTCAGACCCCTGTAGTATGCAAGGAAACCCTGTTTCCCATTGAGAAGACTCTGTGTGACGTCTGCGCTTCGTGACGACACCCTGTGTCTTTCCAACCCGTTGGAGGTATTAGTCATGTCCCCTCTAGTCACACAAACGAGTCCGGACACGTTAGTCTGATCTCCTCATGACAAATGAGATATGACATCCCAATACTCAGCACATTTTCATAGGGGTGTAGTGTACAACAGCAAGAGAAACCAGTTTATAGCGCATGTACAGTATAGTTCTTTAATAATTCAGGAGAAATAATGGCACGTAAAAATGTAATGGAAAACCGTTTAGAAAATACATCAACCTATTTTGTAATTTTTTTCCACAAGATCAATTGCTATTAAGGGGCAGTTTAGTAAGCATTGTAATCAGGGCCATTTTAAAGAAATATTAGGAATAATTTACTTAGGACTGTTAATCAGAGGAATTCTTCACATAAATTGTTGTAAGCAATTGCGATTAATAGCACATTTTCTGTGATAAATTGTGCCATAAATCACTTTTTCTTTTACTTTGATTATTGCCGTTCTGCAGGCAGGACAGTTAAAACAGAAATAGTTTTTAGAAGAAGAATCAGGGCTTTTGCTTCTATTTGGTAATTTTTCCATACAGATATGAAATTTGTCTGCTGCATTTAATCAATCCATATAGGAGCAGAGGGCAACTGTTTAAGCGCCCGGGGAGCAACTCGTGGTTCAGCATCTCGCTCAAGGACACTTCAACACCTAGACAGCAGGAGGTGGGGATCAAACCGCCAACTTTACGGTTGGAGGACAACCCGCTCTATCGCTGAGTCATGGCCACCCATTGTATTCTTCAATACAAATATAGATTTGTCTTTTAGGTCATATTCTAATACGAAAAGCAGAGCAGCATAACATAACATAGCAAGTACAACAAGTGTTTCGTGCAAATATCCAAATAGCCCCACCTCAGCAAAAATAAAAACCTCAACATTCTGTTCATCAAATCAAAAACACTACCAACAAAACAAGATATTAATTGCATATTTAATAATGTTGAAAAAGCATAAACAGAACAGTGTCAAACTCCAAGAACTTTATGTGTCCTTAATAACTAAAAGAAAATATGCCTTTATAAATCATGCGTCAAATAAAGCAGTTTATAAATGTTCAAATAGTAGTGCAATAGCATGAAAGTACTCACTCAGGGTCGGCTTTGGGGTAACACCCTTCTTATTATCCCTCCTGTCTACATTGGGATACACACCCACTTCTGATTTAGTTGCTTCTCTTGAGGCATTTTCTTTTGTTAAAGTCACTTGACACTTTTGTCATTGATTCACTTACTTCCTCTGAAGCAGATGCAAGCAATGGCGGTGCGTTAATGAAATAAAAATTTAAAAAATGAGGAATGATAGTGAAATGAAGCACTTGTGTTAACACTTTGATTTTGACAGCTCTTATTTTGATAATTTTAAGGAAAAAACAGTCACACACCCATAAATATCAAGAGTATTGTTGTGCCTTTCTTTATCTGGGCTAAGCTACTGAGTGTCTGTGCCAATCACAGCTGTGTGAGCAGATTTCCAGCTTGACGGGTTGCAGTGTAAAACAGCATTGCTCAGTCCAGTCCAACTCTGGCTCAGGGAAAACCCCTGTGCTCTACAAGAACAAGCCCCTGCGTCCTCGTCCCATGTCAGCTGTACTGGATCTGTGGAGGCCCAACGCAGATCGAGATCTTTACAACCATTATACTGAGGTGGGCTCACTCTGCCGGCGGAGACGCAGGCCTCCTTCCATCATGCAACTTTCTCCGAGGCAGCGGCGGACGACTGCTCGCTCCAGGCCTTGCTCCGTCATAGAGACCAGTGTCTCTAGGGAGACACAGACTACAGAGCTGCACCACAGAGTAAGATGTCGAATATCAAACACGGGCATTCTTGCAAAAAAGTAAACATACAAACACTGACAGGCCCACAACCACACACATACACCGTTACTCTCTCACTTTTCATCAACTTAATGAGAAATGTAGGCCTGCCAAGTCTATAATGAATCAAGCATTCTACAGACTTTGAAGGGGAACCCAGTACATATTTTTCTACCATTCACTGTTGGCTGCAACATTGCATGCATGCTGTGGCCCATTTATTGAGGCCAGTATTTATGGATGTCGCCTTACACCCTCCTCAACTTAACTCCTTTCTCTCTCTCTTGCTCTCTGTGGCCAATTTTCTGCCTCATCGCTTCCATAAGCTCTACCTCTCATTGCCCTAACTCATAGTCAGTTCATTTTAACTTAAGACCGCCTGGTTGGCATGATGTATAGTCTCTGATGGTTTGCTGCAGGGTATGCACACAACCAATGCACCAGAATATGCTCGATGTGAAAAAGTTGAATTCACTGCAAAAAGGGGACAAGGCAGTAAGGAAGGCTTTTTTTTATTATTTGAAGGGCAATGGAGTGTCTGCTTTCAACCTTGTGTGTGTGTGCACCAAAACAGCCATTGATGGCTTATAGTAGGTCATAGAAAATGATGTGTTGTAGGAGGTATGTCCTAACCACTCAGTCCCCCATAGGCCCTGTCTCGCCCTGTGGGTGTGTCACCTTTAGAGCCCCCGCTCAGGGCATCTCTCCAGCGGTGTCGCTCCCTCCCTCTACCTCCCAGCACTCTTACTGCCCTGGCACTGCTCCTGCCTCACTCAGGTATGTATATGTAAATACGTATGAATTTTAATATATAATCTTATTGTTGTACATGTGTTGTATCTTCGCTCTGCTTGTGTCAGACCTAGGTCAGCTGTCATCATCAGTGCGTCTTCGTTCTGGGGACTCTGGTAGCTGCAGGAGGAGGTTGTTAAGACCTGGTTCTGAACCACTCCAGGTCAACATAGTGAGTCGAAAACACCCCTTATAAACACGTCACATACACACATTGCTGCTACAACTCTATTCTCCCTGGTTTACAAGACCGCTAGCCACATTTGTTAATTTGCTGTCAATACCTGTGCCTACAGAGCCAAATGAGCTTAAATTTTAAAATGTATCATTCTAACAACTTGGTACTCACAACTGTGAGGCAAAATTTTTGGTCCAATCATGATATACATCAATTCCAATATTGTACACTTGTATGCTCCTTCCCTTCGTTGACAGATGCCAATAGACACAAAATACCCACATTGGAAGTAGTATGCATAATTATGAAGCATACTTGGAAAGCACATACCTGTCCCTCTGGCTTCAGATGAATTATGGAATTTCATAAGCTGAAATATATGCTACAAGCAGTGTGGATGGCAGATAATAGGAGTATTCATAAGTATGATTTTTGAGAATGTGACTTTGCACTGCACAAATTAGAAATAAAAACAATTACATGTTAGTGGATTGTGAAATATACATTTGTGGACTAACCTCTGTGGGTTACAGAAAATAAAAAGTCCAATTAAATCTTCTATTCCTTCAGTGTTTGAGAGCAATATTATTGTAAATTAATGTAAATTATTTGATTGTGTGCCTTCACCTCGCACACAAGCAAATCTGTTTCAAATCTGTCTGCCCTGTTCCACCAAAAGAAGGTCTTTGTCTAGACTCCACCGTCTGAATAGCAATGAACTACAACCAGGCACACTTGGGCGTTAAAGGGAACGGCAGGTGAGGGTCTTAAGTGGTCCACATCATGTTTGGCACAAAACACATCCATGACTAATTAGGAACCAAAATTTAACCCCTGTGCCCCCATTTAAATAACAAAATGGATTTGGCCAGGCCCCAAAGCACAGGGCATAGCCATGCATCAGTCTTTGCGCATAGATTGCTTACATAGGGCCCAGAATCATTTTTGTGTACCTGGTTTATTAAATCTCTAACATATCTTTGTCCATTATGCACAATTATCTTCTACTGGCAGTAATACTGCTCAGAAATTTAGTACAGCCTTTTTGTAATCATTGCTTTGATGTGCATGGGGCCCCAGGGGATTGTAGTAGAAGAGGATGCAGAGTTCTCTGAAACATCCTGACAATGTAATGAACATTTCTTGGGCTCCACAGAACTGCAATGCAGAGTATAGCGCTCATCACCATGTACACTACATTACTATCTGAGTATTGTACATTATATTTGTACTGAGATAAAAAATTGTGGGCTAATACATTCTGCCACATTATTTCTTTGGTTTATAGTAGAGAATTGGGGCTAAGGTTCAATTAAAAATTACAGGTAGTCATTTGCATTTTGCCAATAGTAAAAAAGGTATTTCCCCACTGAGACGTTCAAAGAGTTGATACATTGAACAAAAATCCATATAGAATTGGGAGGGTTCCCCTCTGGGATTAATCCACATGGCAAGAATGCTCACCGAATGGTTTGATGATTATGAAAATTATGTAGATTATATGCTACGGCCTTTGCTGTTGGTAAATCACAATGTAATTGAGCCTTTATTGGAAATATTTGGACTGATGTTTCATCCTTCATCATTAGATCACCAAATGGGTGCACTGAAAATGAAAAGCTCATTTACAAAAATAGATAACTCAGTTTTTATGATATGGTAAAATCTTTTTGTCTGCATTCATAGGAAAAGCTAAAAACTAAAAACAAAATATGATACTAAGATTTCATAAGAATTGTGATTATCTTTGCGAAGAAGCGCTTCAATCTATGCTTGTGTCGCATGGTAGCATTACTACAACACTTTTCTTTGTCACCATCTATACATATACATATAAATTCTAAGATTACAGTAACAGGTAAACGTCAAAATTGATTAACCATTGCATTTGAAACACGATAGGTACAACGGGTAATCCATTTTCATGTTGGTGATCCTGTCAGTTCAACAGCTGCTACACAGTTTGTGCCACGGGCTTTCAAAGTGTGTGATTACTGCATTTAGTCTCAATCAGTAACAAACAAACACTTTTAAATAGTATATAATAGGGCGATAGTTGTTGGCTCTTTTTGGGTTCAGTCATAAAATCATAAAAGCGAGAGCCTAGCATGGCTGCAGAAGGAGCTGTCATTTTGATGATAACTTTTTCTGTTGGTCTAAATAGTGTTTGTGAGCCACTGTACGTTGTTGCCATGACACTCTCTGGCTCCTGTTCATCTCCTTGCTGCTATCTTTAGGCTGCCTTTTTAAGCGTGAGCTAAATAGAGAATGTGTGTGGGTGAGAGAGAGAAAAAGGGGTGGGAGAGAAACCAAGAGGGGAAGAGATATGCTCCCTTTTGTATGTGCACTTTTGTGTTGTGGCCCTCCCTTGGGTAGGGGTAGTCAATGTGGAACATGGACACATAATCCCAGAAAGGTGCTGTGTGTGTGTTTGAATATTCAGGCAAGTTCATAAGTAGTGGCCTCAGATTGTGGGACTAACAGCATCTTTGTCATGGACGAGAGCACATATGAACATTTAAAAAAAAAAAAATATATATATATATATATGCACATGCACTGAATGACATAACCTAGCAATGCAGCTGCAGTGTATTTACATGGATGGATGGATGGATGATGCCCCAACGTGAAAGCTGTGTGTTGCTGTCTTTTTACTGGTAAGTCATGCATTGTTCATTTGGTTTAGATGTCAGAGTTGAATCTTTTGTCCGTCATACAATGTTGTTGTATGATAGAGATTTCTTGTTAGGATCACTGCCAGAGCCTAGAGGCCGCAAGCAGAGAGAAGGCATTCTTACTGCAGTGGATTAACTCCTAATACCGACACCTTCTTCTCCAGTTCATTTTAATGGGCTTCTCTCCCAATCTCCTCTCCTCTCCCAATAGTTCCAATGGCAATGTTTTTTAAAGAATTCCTACGCAGTTCAAAGGTTACCAATGTCTAAAGCTCTGTTGTCAGCTTGTCAGAAAGGCGACTGCTCTGCCCAGGGCTTCACACAGAATAAGAGTTTCATCTTAACTCTTGTGTGATTTAGTTTGGGCCAGCCTGGGTCTGTCTAGTCCTAATCACATTATGCAATTGCTATTATGATCAAATGAGTCAGCAGGCAGGGAATGGGCGGCCAGATACTTGGAAAGTGATGAGAAAAGACCGGGTAGATTAGATTGCACATATTCATACGCCTACAAATCCTTTTCTTACACATGTGGGGGCACCAGTGATTATATGTTAATTTTACCACATACACTAGGTGAAGGTCTCTCTCATTTTAGCAATTACATACAGCACACATACTTCACATGCTCATCTGATGTCTTCAGAATTCATCCATCAGTCTTTATAATCAACCTATGTTGGCCCATGGACCACCTTGCTGAAGTGGGGGGGTTGCTAAGATTAGGTTTTTTCTTACCTTTTAGTGAGATTTCTGGCCGTGGTGAGTTTAACACCATCTCTCTATTGTTGGTACAGTGGTTGACAGGGACATGTCATTTTCATGTCATTTTCTGTCTCCAGTTTAGTCCTGCCAAATTAAGATGGATTTGATTATTCTCACACAATAAATTTCTTTGAAATGACATCACTGAAGTAATTGTCATGGACAGTGTACGAATAGGAATATTTATTTAATGTCATTTTCATTCCACTCCAGCCTTTATTTTGGAGCCCTGTGAGAGAAACCACTGGAAATAGCTACATGTATATACAGTCCACGTTCTGAGCTACAGGCGACCTAGAATCCTTTATTGGTGTTCATTCAAACTTGTTCTACTGCCAAGGCATTCATGATGACTTACTGCAGCCACTAGCTAATGCTGCTTTGTAGAATGTGGTGGGCTCTGATAAATAGTTGTGCTGCTGAATTAATCTGAGCAGGTGGTTGTGTCAGATCCACCCCAGTCTGTTTCTTCCAAAGAATGAGTTTTTGAGTGTCAGGTTTGTGCATGTCTGTGTGTATGTGTAGGTGTGAGGCTCAGTGTGTTGTTTTTCGTGCGTTAGGGAGACTGAGACTCACAGGCTTGGGGCCTTTTCTCTTATATAACTGTTGAGAGGGTTTCCTTTGCTCCCAACAAAAGCAACAAAAGTAACTCCCTGACTCACTAGTGTATCCTGTTTTACCGCCGCATTTTATCCTTGGTTTTGTCGAAACATTCATGTCTGTGCATGCATACATTTGTCTTCCATTGCTTCTTTCAGTTTTATAGCTCATAAAGCTCAGTATTCCTATTCCATCGCCACTCATTTAACTGTTACAACACTGCCAAATTTGACAGTGGTAACATAATAGTTGGTGGTTTCTGTAGTGTCACAACATGCAGTGATTTCAATCAGTGAAACTATTTTAAAGCCCTGTGGCACTCTGTGCTCGTTATCTTGCATCATTTGTATCCTTTGTGATAGATTTGTAAGGCTTGAGCTTTTTTTTTGTATACTGTTCATGGCTGTTATTGAGCAGGTTTTTTGTAATCCCCTAAAACCCCAGGTAAATTAACTGGTAATTGAGCACACGTTCAGGTAAACAGCTTGGGGTTATTTAAAGTACTTAAAATGAAAAAAAAAATAATAAGCATGTAAAATCTTTTCATTTCTATAGAAGTTAGGATTTATAAAAGATCCTAAAATCATAGTGAACTGTGGAATTTTTGAATTCCCTAAAATATACCTTAATTCTAGATGTGTTGGCCATAATTTTACATAGATTTCCCTGTCTTGATTATACTGTCCATAGTTTGAGAGTATTGTGCACAATATAAAATATAAAGGTAAGGCATGTTTATTATATAGCAACGTTCAGACACAGTTGGAATTCAAAGTGCATAAGACATAAAGAAATTAAAATCACAGATTACAAATCAAATATTTTTAAAGACTATAAAATGGAAATATTAAGAGTCAAACATTTACAAAATGGAACAAAAGCTATTAGACTACCTCTTTATTTTCTCTGCGATACAGCGGAAGAAATTTTAATCCAGTACTTGAGAAGTGTCTCAGTTTATTATCCCCCAGCATTGAAATATCTTGGGCAATTTTCTTTAGTCATTTATTAAGTGCATTAAAATGCATAAATAATAAAATGCATGTAGGTTTAACCCTGGTCAATTTGTCCCGGCCCTGAGTTAATGAGACAGAAGCTAACTGCCTGTAGAGTGTCCTGCTAGTTAGAATGTATCCTGCAGGCTGTTGTTAAAGGCAGGCTGGATTTTTCTGTCAGCTGCCACTTCATATATACATTATTTAGCTTTAACTTTCTGCCTCTGACCTCTTTGACTCACTGCTTCACCACATGTGGCATTAAAGGAAACCTTCTATCACCTATTACACAACCCCATGCTCCTTAGGTTTCTTCATCACTCCTGCTCTCCATCCTCCCCTATCTCCTTTCCTCATTACTCATCAATCTCCCCTAATCATTTGCATTTTTTTTTCTCCTCTCCTCTCGACAAGCTTTTGTTCTTCCATTGTTTTTTCTCCTCCCACCTCGACTTTTTCCCAAATTTCCCATGTTCCCTCTAGGCTTGTGAAAACACCTGCTACCTGGGGCCTGTTTTGTGCCTGTTTTTTGTTTGAGAACGTGCAAGACATCCTCTCTCTCTCTCTTCCTCTCTCTCTCTCTCTCTCTCTCTCTCTCCCTCTCCCTCTCCCTCTCCCTCTACCTATCTGTAATTATAAGCAAGGTCTTCCATTAAATTTGTTATACAGCCAAATATACTCAAAAATTCTATAGACAATTCTCCAATTTTCATCGGCTCTATTAATATTTTATTTGTAGTTTTTATTAGGCGCATGAGCAATGAGAAACCTTAAGCGTAAAAAAACATTATGAAAAATTGAGAACGTGGCTGTAAGTAGGGCTATAATATGCAACCCAAATGTTCATGCATTGGCCACACACACTCACATGGCTAGTTTTTTAAGTGTACAAACAGTTTGCTTGAGTTGCCACACTTTGCAAATTATGACTGCAAATTATGTGGTAGATTTGCTCTGCATATTTTTTTTTTTGCAAATTCAACAGTGTGATGACAAAATGCCATTTAACAGTGGTATTGCAAAAACGCAAACCTTCACTGGAATCAGTATAGGAGACCGTATAGTATACTTTAAGATATGATTCATTGCCGAGCCCTATGATTATAAATGAATAAACATAACTGTCTTAGTAATTAATGTACTATGACATATTGAAATATTACATTTAATGTAATTGTGATCCATTTGTTTTGCGTGTGCCCTACATTATCAAATGCACACTTGCCCTTGCTTTGCTACTTTGCTCATATTTCAGAATAACCACTTTAATCTCTACAGTGGTCTGCGGTTGCCACTGGTTTTTAACAAATAGCTACAGATTCAAACAGTCATGCATCTCAGTTTTAAGTCCTTAGCAGATGCCTTGCTGCAGGCAAGTTCCCAGTTAATCAGTATAAAGTGTTTTTGTTTTAGTGTCTTGATGAATGCTTGTAAGTTTGTACGGTGCACCATTACGTGTTTGAGCTAGCGAGTGTTTTCAGCACCCGTTTATTAGCAGGTGCAGTCTATTAAGGTTTTTGAAAGAATGAACTGACCTATCAAAAAGCAATATAGAACTGAGAAACAGAGAATGCCAAACAACTCTGCACCCAAATATCGTTTCACTGCAGAGTTTTGCATTTCAATCTGCTGCACTGCTTTTGATGTCTTGCAGTGTGTAAGCAGTGAGAATGTAAAATCATTTTAGCTCTGAGGACAGGTGATGCTGCAGTTCTGTAGTACTCAGCCACTATATATTGAAAGTTACCCATCTGTGGTATCAATGGAGGTTTTCCTCTGTTATTGGAAAAACTATCTTAATCCTGCCACTCAATTAATATCCTTATTGCCCCAATAGAAATCTTACAATAGAAATGCATACCAATTTACTGTATTCCACTAACAAACACAGGAATTGTATTGAAAATAGATTTCAGGCTAGTATTTTGTCCCAAATGTGAACTGAATAGTAATTCTGTCTGCGGACGGCTATATGAAAAATAAATGCACTATATTGTGTCTTATGTGTATTATACTATTTTTGTGTGTGGTCACAATGGTTGTTATTGTCCCACAACAGATTGAATTTTTGAACGAGACACTTTGCTTGACGTATGGGATGCACCAATTCCATTTTTTCCACCCGTGATTCCAATACTGAGTATAGGTATTAGAGTATTGTCCAATTCTCAATGCTGATAAGAAGAATCGTAAAGCAGAGCTCAAACCCCTTATATGGGATATTTGGGATTACTATTCTGCATACAGAAAAGAGTAAAATGTAGTAGAATACAATATATTTGTGCAGCGAAACAAGAACCAAACGCCAAGGCTATACACAGGAAGAAGAAAACCACATGACTAAATTATGCCTTTAAACATATTATTATTAAAAAAATTTAAAACGAATAAGCTTTTGCTTCAAATAAATGTTGTATACTAAGATGTATTCAACATTTTTGTTCAGTGTCATCGCTACCTGGTCCACAGTATCAGATCATTGTATCACTGCTTGTAAGAAGGTCAAAAATAACGCCCACCCACTCCTGACCCATGATGTCATTTGTCTCTGAGAAGAAGTCAATCTTATAAATACACTTAACAGAACATGCATGTGTAAATGCACATTTGTCAAGTATTTGTCTTGGCGTGTCACAGTTTATTGGGACTTGTGTAGACAGGAAACATCACACAAGCAAATCTATTTATGGTTTGTATACAGCAGTACATGTTTTCATATTTTTCACACTGCTGCTTAAATGCTACTCTATCTATTAGTGCATAGTGTATACTACAGTATATAGTATTCATATATTATATACATTTGGGACACACCATACCAATTACGGTAGTTTCCAGTGTGCCGGGTCACAGGTGGCTGACAGCGCTCTGATGAATGGTGACTCCAGCGAGCATGCTCAGCACACTCACTACCAGCACAGTGGAACAAAAGTGAACTACTGCTGGTAACTAGTCACTACCTAGTACAAAATATTTGCTTTTGTACCCCACCCCATACTGGTGTTCTCTTAATGTCCAACTGTGTGGGGTTTAAAAGACTTGTGTTTTCAACTGTGTTTTTCAATGGTTCCTCTTGGTTGCATTTTTTCTGAAATTGTTAAACTGCAGTGCTGTCTTTGGGGAGCTCATTAAAATGTCTTTTAGCAGAACCCCTCCATGGACAATTCCACTGAAATTCCAAAGTTTCTACAGATAGACTGAAGAGAGAAAAGCATTTGATATCTCACAACTCATAGGATCAAAATCCACTGCCACTTGTTGTTGAATTTATAGATGTAATTTAGTACATGTTCAAATGTAGAAGCAAATTAGTCAGAGAGCAAGGGAAGAATAAGTAGAAAATGCTGATGTCATAATTTTTTAAGAAGGTGCAATGAATGTGCACTCCTCTCTTCTTTAACCACAACCCAGGGTGGGAATCATCCAGCCAAGTCTGCATTGTCAGCAAGCTTTGGTAAATTTCCCCAGTGGGTCTGATGTGATTTTGGTATTTTGAGTACAAGAGGGGGGGTTGATAGACCGGCGTTTTCTGTATTATCTGTAAGTGAAGGATATCGTAATTAACCGCCTGCATATGACCACAGAACGGACAAGTTGCAAGATAGGTGTAGAATAACATAAGTGTAGCACATGTATGCATTGACTTGGCTTTGTATGTTCTGCTTCTGTTCTTAATCTGGCTTCATTTACCCAACTTCTGTCAGAGTGCTGCAGAAGAACTGACCTGACATTAAGTACTCACAAGAACACACACTATTTTTTAAATTATTATTTGATTGTTGTTGTGTAGCTGTCACGAAATCAGTTGAAAGTTGACCGCTTAATTAGATAAATGTGTTTTTACTCCCACAACCATTTATTGTTGGGTGAAAGTGGTATCGAATTCTTTCTTTTTTTTTTGGGACACATACACACCATCATGACACTGTATAGAGAGGACTATGGATTTTCCAGGACTGTGGTGATGTCACTTGTGATGTCTTTTTCTAATAAACTGCATTGACACACCTCATCTATCTTTCTAAAGTTATTCTGTGCCCTGACCCACTGACTGGCCTTCATACTAAGGGTCAAATTCAGATAAATTAATAAACAGCTGATGAACAATGCTGACAGAACTGTGTTCAGGAAAAGTCCAGTAATGTATTTTTAGATGGTGTGTGGCTGGAAGGACTGGGAGAAAGCAGGAAGTCAGTGTGGTTGTCATAGGGATTGGAGCGGAACAAAAGAATTTGAGCAGACAAGGGGGGAAACGGGTGTGGTAGACTTTGCCTCTCATTAGCCAACCATTGGCCTTAATCAGATTCATTTACTAACATTGAAATTTGTAGTTGTACTTTGTGGTGGAATGATTACTTATGTCCAAGAGTGTTGGGATTGGTCTCAAAGTAGATCCACATTGGAATTCGAGACAGATTTGAAGACTGTTTTTGAAGAGTACTTTATTCATGCCCATCGTGCTGGTGTTTGATTAATGTAATACTAATACTAATCAAAAATTGTAATAAAGGAAGTTTAGAGAATGTACGTCTGAACAAGGTTTTTGGCATATTGCATCGTGCAACAGAATATGATCCATGCAACACCAAAGCTTCTAAGTATGAAAGAATTCCTCTTTGGACATATATGGATAATTAAGTTATACATATATGGAAAATTAAGTTTGTGAGCTGAGTGATACTTGGACGATTTTACAAAATTTCATGATATTTAGTTCATTTGCCATTGTTGTTTCTATAAGGTGGGGAATACTGATGATGTTAGGTGTCCACTCACCAGATCTATAAGCCTCTGAATGGACCCCTATGGAATCAAACACATTAAAAAGCCTCCAAAAGCCACTACTCATGGAGTTTTACCTTCGGTTGGATGCTAATATGTACACCGTTAACTTGGAAAGTGTTTTCCCATGATATTTTACCCTGGAACTATTGTATTTTTCATATGCTACAATGACATCTATGGGTGCCTTCTCACATGAGATGGCAGCATGCAGAGTGTTGCCCATTAATATGAATATGCTGAAAAAATGTGGTAATAAAGATAATTAAAAATGGTATCCATAGGAACCAAAATTATAGCACAAAGTAGGTCTAGTTGGTATAGGTATAAGCTTCATAAGAAATAGAAGCAATTTCCAACAGTGTCTATTCAAAGGCATATCGAGCTGGTTGTGAATGGCAAAATTTCTTCAACTTACAATAAAATATCATTGACCTCACACTCTCATAGATATCACGTGATGACACTTTGATGATTAATTATTACTGTTTTGTGGTTTAAGGAGGGAGACATGCATGTGCTTGGTGCTCATTTTGTTTGTTTTGCTCATGCACAGGATATGGAGGCACACTTAAGGGCTGGATCGTATCCAATTTGATGACATTAGATTGGCCTCTGCTATTTGCAGAATCTGTCCCCTTGGCTCCATTGGACTGTGGTCATTGAAACACATTGGAGTGGTTCTCTCATGGGAAAAGATGTCCCAATCAAGTGGAGAGCGAGCAGCTGCCTCTGCAGCAGGGGTTTAGGGCCAAATTCACAAGTGAGAGTGAAGATCGTGAGACTGACTGCAAATTAGGTTCAGTGAGTTCAGTAACACAAACAGCGAATCAGAGGCTTGTGATTTCAGAGTGCACATCCAACAAGCAGAAGTTTCTATTTGCTGTTGAGTCTTCATTTTGTCTCTTAGAGTTGTCACATGAATACCAGACAATACAAGAAAACTCGATGGTGATTACTCTCTTTGTGCCAGTATGAGGAGTTCAGCCAACTACAGTGGGAGGATTTCAAAGTAAAGCATTTGTAAAACCAGGTTCTACTAATTTATGATGAATATGAGTCAAAATGTTTTCATTCTTTTAGATTGTTTTTTTTTTAATTGGCAAGGGTTTCGTATGGTGGCCGAGAAGACTTTTTGAACCTCAAATAGAAAACATGCTGTAAATTCAGAAAACACTCATCAAAATATTAACACACATGCATTTCATTTAACCAACGTGCCGCATATAGAAAGACCCAGTGCAGAACCGGAAAACAACTTAACCAAAGTCTGCAACGGACAATGGTATCGCAAAAACATTGAAATTGACAAGAAGTGACATCTGTGCTCATTTTGTTCACATAACAAGTGATTCTCCACTGGTAGGAGATATTTCTCTAATTTTTACAAATTCTCCCTCAATTTTGTATATAAGCATGTATGAGTATATTAGCATTGGCGGCTGAGCAAATTTAGACTTTCAGATGTGACCTTTGTTGTCTAAATGTCAGTGAGATAGGAGTGGGAGCCAATGGAGGCAGGGCTGGCTTATGTAATCCCTTCGCTTTGCTTTTCACACACATGCGCACACACACACACACAAGGATGGGTGAGGATAGTTGTCATATCTCTGCCGTGATGCCTTGTACAGCTCCCTGCAACTCACTGAAAGCCTCACTTTTAGGAGCCTTGGCTTTTATCAGCATGTATGTGCAGAAAGTGCCCTGGGAATTATTTATGGCTTTAAAAATACTGATATAAGGCAATCCTTTGCTGGTATTCTTTCAAACTTGTTCTGAGATATTTTGATCCATCCAAAAGCTTTCAGCTGAATGTGAAAACAGATTGCACTTTGGCATGGGTGTATATCTGTCTGCGCGCGTGTGTGTGTGTGTGTGTGTGTGTGTGTGTGTAGGTAAGTTTACGTGGGTGGATGGGTTGGGATTGTGGGAACGAGATTTTCTTGCATGAATTCATTGATGACCACATTCTGTTCCTCTCATGGTCTGCCAGCAGTAAGAGGTATGGGCATTGGAGTAAACGCTGCAGGCCAGGAAGCATTCATGTAATATCATTTCCATATGATGTATTGCATTGAACATGCAGTTCTAAAGTACATCCTTATTTTGGCAAAGATCTGAGCTGGGAGCCTTTTGCCCCATCACTGAAAAGACTGAGCTTTAATAACTTTCAAAGTTATTAAAGTTAAGATTATGAAAGATTACCACATTCAAACAATTTTAAAAGAAATGGACAGACAAGCCACAGGCATTACTGACATGTGTCTATTCAAATTTACTATAATTGAGATTTTTATCTCACTGCTCATAACCAACTGATTGAACACTGCTATAATTTATAGAGCTACACAGAGACTTCTGTGGTCTAAAGGGAGAATACTTAATTTTTCTTGTATTAAAAATATCTATTGTTGTAAATCTCATTTGATCAATTTCTAGTTTTCACGCACACCTGCGTTTAGAATTTTTTATAAATCTTGTCTGACCAGAAGTTCCCAGAAACATGATGCAGGCAGTTCTGTGTCACAAGACAACGCCGTTGACTTTTATTGAGGTGTGAGGATGTTTTTAAAAGATTACTCCAGCTAGGGATGCCCAGTTTGGGTAAACAGACTCAAGATAAGGGCTTAATATTAGTAGGATGGTCACAGCAAGATGAATGCTGCTGCAATCATGAGCTGTGCACTCGTGATTAGTTGCCATTAAAAATTAATCACAGTTATTGATTTTATCACAAGTTAATTTGACAGCCCAAGTATAAATTATTAACTCAATACAGGCAATGATTTTGCTCATATTTGGAGGTGCTGGTGGTTTGGTGCCAAGTCCAATAAAGTTACATTCTCTTCATTATCAGAAAGAGATCATTAGCCATATCTGATTGTTTGCCCGCCATAGACAGCTTGGCTTGGAAAAGGCTGACATTATGCCAATGAAATTAGAGGATGGTGATCACTCTGAGGGAAGTGCATTCCATTATTCTGACATTCATTCCCCCTCATCCCTGGGTGTTAATGATGAATGATAAATCACCACGCCACGGTGATATTTTTAGATGGGGTGAGAGATGAATGAGGTTATGATTCTGGCCTCTGGTCGGGCTGACTGCGCCCCTCCCCCGACTCTAGGTGATGGCTGATGCCGGTGGTCTCTTAGTGGATCGCTGATCTGTATTAATGCAGGACCGCCTCCCTCCACCTCACAGCCGAACGCCTGGTCCCCACTCAGCGGACGGCCCTTATGTTGAGAATCTACTGACCTGAGCGTCGATCCGTTTAGGGGGAAGACACAAACACCGACAGGTGTTGTCTAACGGGGAGAGATCGCGGTGCAGACTGATGACGATGATGATGGTGAGGATGATGCATCTCTTCCCGTGGCTTTATGAATTACAACGCGCAATGTGAAGAGGCGTAGCAGCATTCGTTTTTTTTTCATTCCTTTTCATCCCTAACTGTAATGGTGGATTTCTTGGTCGCCGGTAGGATCCGCGTCTAGACGGAGAGCCGTCACCGAGATCGCATCGCAGCAATCGGCCCGCAGCGCTGCGCCATGGCCTTGGACGTCCAGACTTGCGCGGTGTTTACGGTGATAGCGGTTCTGGTGCTTGTGAACGTGCTGTTGATGTTCCTCCTCGGTACTCGGTAATGGATCGGCGCTTGGGGCCCGGTTCGCATCGAACCACCGTTTCACACAGGAGAGGAGAGGAGGGGAGTGCGCGTTGGTCGAGAGCGGGGACACCCGGCGCTCCATCACGGCTACGCGTTGAAATGAATGACGTTGGTACAACATAATGTCTTTCTGTTACCCCCTCCTCCCCAGTCCGTTTTGTCTTGTGTCCTCTCACCGTTTGTTGTCTGGTGGTGGTCGTAGTTGTGCGGGTCCTGATCTGTGGTGTTCATACCTTTTTGTGCTGACTGTGGATTCACATCCCCCGTATATAAACATGTCGACTCCCCTTCTCTCCCCCATATTGTATTTTGTGCAAATTAGCGCATGGGTGAATTGTAGTGCTATTGTTATTATTCGGTTTGAGGTGCTGATTGAACTAATGATCCTTTTAAAAAATAAATCCGGACATTAGCCCACTGCTGCGTCAGGGCTTGTGTTTTGCTATTGTGAGAAATTGAGTCCAGCACATACACAATATGGCTGCTACCAGCTGGCCAATAATCTCTTCAATGAACTAAATATATTTGTAGCAAATGGCAATTGAGAAGTTTGTGCTCCTGATCATAGACACTGAAGAATCATCGTATTCTCACGCTGAACAGTAACCAATAGCAGCCAAGGCCTGGCCTAATAGAGGAGGGCCTCCGTCACTCTAGGTTTCCCCCATTTTAGATGCAACTAATCTGTGAGCTCCCATTTCATAGCCCACAATATTCACATTTCTCCCGATTGTCACACTCGACGTGGCATCTGATTTTGATTACAGGTGCTCACTGAAAAGTGATGAATGAAAATGTACAGGTATATGTTCTTATTTCATATAGTTGAAAAGCTCCCCAAGTAAACAATAATAACAAAACTGCAATAACACGACTGTGTGATGTGCTACATGCAACGCATATACTTATTAATTTGTATGTAAATAATAATTATATTTCAGTAATTTAATTTTGCATTTTGTAGCCTCAGCTATGTATATTTTATACATCGATATGTATGTACACACACTATATATGCATACGTGTATATGATATGTGTGTGTGTGTGTGTGTGTGTATATTTGTGTATACATATATGGCTACATTAAGGGCTTTAACGCCTTGACTATATATAATATTTGATCTGACTGCCAGTTGGCTTCTTTATGAGTATTTATTCTTGTAAGATAAACGCGGTTATGCTTGAGCTGTCGTGTAAAACAATTTCCTGCAAGATAAATAAAGTTTTATCTTGTCTCATCTTAAAACGTGTTAGAAAAATGTCAATTTAATATTTTCCAGCGTCACTGCAATAATCTAATTTAATCTAAAGTACCAGAGCCATACAAGTGACATGAATGTTATATGAATGTCAGAAATAGATGAAGCTAAAAGCCTATCCCAGAGCTGTCCATGGACGTGTTATTATTAGGAATGGTAGCTGGACTCAGGTTTGAAGATCTTACACTAAAGGCTGAGTGCTGTGTCTTTACTTTGTGTGTGTTTCTGGTTAAGTGGGAAATGTTGTACTGCAGGTGTAGAAAGAACTCTTGGGCAGCCACTGATACCATCACATGGCATTGCATGTGGGCCTGTGAGCATGTTGTCATTGCTGTGGCACAACTCACAAACATCCTTCTCAGTGGGAACCCCCAGCAGGGCAGTAAATTGTGCATCATAACCCTGCATATTACAGTAGCTTGTGTGTCTTGTTCAACTGGCAAGCAGTAATAACATGGTGCTACTTACAGATGAGCCTGGGTGCTCTGTGTGTGTCTGTGTGTGTGTGTGTCTGTGTTAGTGAAAGACTGTGATCAGCTGGATGGGTGTTATCTGTAGTCCCTCTTTGAATTCGAGTCTTGCACACATCCCAAGTGTTCACACATTTGTAATTCCTCCAGGGCAGGTGCCTTCTAATAGAGCTCTGTTAAATGCTGTGCAGTCAGAAGTGTCAATGTGTGGCGGATGTGCGCGAGCGAGACAATCGCAAGGATGTGTGTGAGGATGTGTGTATATTTCTCACAGGTTTTAGGCAGCAAGTCTTTGATTGGCTCCCAGACTCTTGGCATAAGTGTATTACATAACAGGGTTGGCAGACACAGGGAGGACGGACCGCGAGACTCGCTCGGTGCGTCGGAAAGAGAAGCCTCTTTCTGGAATACAGCGCCTTGTTACTCGACAATCACTGTCTCACTCGGTTCTTGCGGAGGGCCACCACATCAACCGTCACCAGAGGGATTTGTTTATCATGATCGCATGAATCGGACTTCTCCATGCATACGCTGGCTGAACAGTTACATGTCACAAACATGGTAAGGCGGTGTGCTTTTGCTCAGGGATGCTGAAGGTGCTTTGGTGCAGCTGTGCTGTGGCTGGATAGAGGAGAATGTTGGAATGCAGTGGGGCTGCCAGTGCAGTGAATGCTGATGTGTTGTGGTGCAAAGATGATATAAGCAAGAGAATCAGATCATCAGATATTTCCTCGTCTATCTTCTTTTCCGTGCTTTAGCGTGAAATGGAAAGCAATGTCATATGTATTTCTAAATGTATGCTTGGGTGAATTAGATTTCTCTGCATTCATTTGCATTGACCCAAATACAGGTTTTGGATTTTAAAGATGGCTGTTTCACCTTGTGATTTTTCATGTTGTAACTGCAGTGTTATCATAATGACCTGGGTCGGTACAGCTGTTACACACATGTAATGAGTATTGTGGCAGACTTTTTGTGTATATGTGTGCATCTGTTTGCCCATCATATCTACGTAGATCAAGCTAGGTGTAAGGAGCTATAAGGCTGTGCTAAAGTAGGAATTGGAAAGATTGATTATGTAATGCTTTTAATTTATTCAGACATGCACAGGAAAAAGGATGCAATGTATCTGAAAGTGTAGTGCTGATCTCATTAGGGTGATGGAGGTACGGGGGGAAAGGAGAGGAATGAGCAGGGAGGAACATTGGCTGTGGATGGATCTCAATCTCTCTCCTTTGCTCTCTGTCTCTCTGTTGCCTGTATTCCAGCAGATTGATGTGGATAGGGAAGATTGTGCTCAGAGTGAATGGGGCTGAAAATGGAGTGGTGCCTGACAGGGTTTTGGGGAGGTGGACTAGACCGTGTAGGCAATAAAGGCATGGGATACAGAAACGAGACTGACCTCAGTGCCACAGCTTACGACCTGATGTTGGATAGTGATTGTCAAGTAAAATTGCTTTATATTCAACTGCTTATTCGTGTTTGCCTTTACGGAATAATTTGTTTATCAAAAGAAAACATTCAAATTCCTCTTCCTGAATCGGCAATTTCTAAAATCCTTTCTGAACACTATTCGTTAGTCCTGTTTCCATGGCAGCGTGACACACGTTTTTGCAGTAATCCCCTTCTCTCCCTTTAGTGGAGAGCTCTGACATATAGAGCTATTGTTACCCCAGCATCCCATAATACCTGATTGAATCAACTTCGATGACATTTTGCAGATGCCCATAAACTGTATCCTGCATGTAGAATTTTACACTACATACAATGTCTTATCTTCTATGACATGGAAACTATCACATTTCTGGAATCACTTACATGACTAGTTTGATGTGTCTGTATGGAATATTAAAGTGATGTGAGTTTTCCTTAATTGTTGTTCATGACAGGCCATCCGCACACACACACACACCTATATTTAGGAATATTCCGGTGCATCCTGAAATGTCCTTGCCTCATCCCTTCATCTTGTCAATACTAGTGAAGCATCCTCATCTGTCACCATGACAACGACTGTTCTTTCTTTCCCAGTCATGGACATCCCTCCCCATGTTCACTCCTCTGCCCGTATCCCCCCTGTAGCTGTCTCAGCAATCCATCAGGGAAGCAGGCCTGTCTACAGGTTTAAGGGGCAACGTAGCTGCTGAGTTTGAGAGCTTCCATCCTCATGGGGGCTCATATGAGAACAAACAAATACAGACGCACAGCTATTTCTCATGAATGTTCTGTGAAACACACAGCTTCAGCACATTGGTAGAATTGCATTTGTGCAGAATAAGCCTTGAAATTATAAGGTGCATTTTGAAAGGTGCCTCATTTGGGGTTTGTTTTTTCCTGGATGAAGTTAGCTACATTGATTTGACTTCAGAGGGGGGAAAACATAAATAGCCACATTGGAAAACACAAACTTCTATTTTTATACAAAAGCTTTAATAAAAGAAAAGAAGTCATTTTATATCCATCTGTGTGTCAGCCCTGTATCCATGCATTTGGTGGTTTTTACCTAGCGTCTGGGCAGCTCCTGTCAGGCTTGGTTAGAGCTGGCTGCTCTGCCCACAGCCCCAGGGACTGGATGCATGGTTAGCTCTGGACTGGAGGATGCTGATGAACACTGCTTTGGAGAGAACTGGAACAAAGAGTTGGAGCTATGCCACGGATGCATATAGGGATGAATGTACGAATGTGTGTGTGTGTGTGTGTGCATATGCTTGTTTCAAATAGTGCTACAGTTTCTCTAATGCTAGGATCAATGAATAATACCAACAATGCAAACAATATAAATTACTGATTTATAAAATTAACACTTTGGTGGGATTTTGGCTGCTGGTCAACCAAAGGTAGCAATGTCATTTTGTCACTGGCTCTGGTTGGTAGATTATTCAATTATTATATAATTAATTAATTATAATAATTGTTGGAGCCTTGGTCTCAAAGTGATATTGCTTATCAGTGAGCTGGACAGTGTTGCTTGGTAGATGGGTGGGAGAATATCCATGTCTTTCATTATTGGCTGTTCTTTTAACTAGAACAATCTTCATCTTGCTCATCTAAAGAATTCATAACACCTGACTAGAACACGCTTTCAGAATGTACCCGATTTATCCATATAAGATAAAACCCAGATCACATACTATGCAGTATCTGCAATTTACATTTATTCATTTGTTCTCAGCATTGTATTATGTTTATATTATTTATTCATGATACTAGAATCAATATAATTTTTTTTTTGATGTGTCACCCTTCCATTTTGACTGTTCTGTAGATAGAGTAACAATCCTGGGTGACAGCATGATGGAAAGGAGATTATCCCCTAACATTTGTTTGCTCCTTAACATTAATATTACGTTAACAAATGTAATTATTCTAATGTCATAATGGGTCAATTACCTTTCCTGTATAGAGACTGGCGCTGTTGCTTTTTTGTGATGTTGTATTTTGTTGTGTTGTGCTGTGTTTGCTATTGTGTTGTTCTGTTTTCAGTCTCTAAGCTGCCAGTGGGCCCTGCCTTTGAGGGTGTGTATTTGCATCAATTAGTAATCTGAGTGGGTTTAACAAAAAACAGAAGCAAAATAAAGCTGTTCTATCACTTCCAAGTTTGATTCATTTGCTATTTTCAATGATGTGTATCCATGTTTATTGATTGAGTGTCTTTATTACTATTGATGCTGTTTCAGTGCTTCTTCTCAATATTGACACCATGTTAGGAGAATATAGCTTAAATCCTTGCCTGTCTCTCTCCAGTTGATAAGCGGAGGGTCAATCGTCAACGCTGAGGCGGTATGGGACCATGTGACCATGGCGGACAGAGAGTTGGCGTTTAAGGCTGGTGACGTCATCAAGGTGCTGGACGCCTCCAACAAGGACTGGTGGTGGGGCCAGATTGACGAGGAGGAAGGATGGTTCCCTGCCAGCTTTGTACGGGTGAGTTAGTTGCAGCCATGGATGGCCACTGACCACAGACACAACACACGCCCACATAGAGAGGAATTGAGGCACAGGGACGTATGCGGACAAACTCATCAATGCACAAACAATAAGGTTTAGATGCACAAATATTCCTTGTCTATTATCTATGCACAAAAACATATGCAAGAACAAACATATTCATATATATATGTTCCCTGTACACACACACACAGATGGACATATTTGAATATTGCCTTACTTTAACACTAAATATCACACGAGATCAGACAACAGTCAGCAGAGTGCCTCTATCAGCTGTTTAGGGATGACATAACAATGAATACTGATAAGCTTTTTTTAAAAGTTGGGCCTCACCTTCAACTCTTACCCTTCAAATCAACTTAAATATACAGTGCATGTCCTCACTTCACATCACATTTAAATAATCCAAGCCTTATCTGAGCTCTGCTAAGACACTTGGCTATGCCACTATGTTAATCCTTACCAATTTCACATAGCAGTTGATGACTTGAGCTACATCCACACTAAGCTGGATAAATTTAAAAACGCCATTTTAATGTCAAAATGTTTTCTGCCCACACTAGCAACATTTTTAAAAATTTGACCATCCTCACAAAAAAGCACAAAATAACAAATTACATTTCTAACAATTCTAATATACATGAACGGTAGATCTAAGGCAGGAAGAGAACAGGTTTACATAATTTCCGCCTCACATTTCTCCACCAGTTTACACTGACTTGAATAAAAAGCTTGTCTCTTCCGCTCGAATCCAACTTTATATGACCTAAAACTAATGGAATGAAAGTTGACAAAGGTACAAACATTTTTACCACATTGCCCCATGTTTGTGTTGGTCAAAACCAAGATCACATGACAATCGTACGTCAGCATTTTGGAATATTGCCATTTTTCTTGTCTCTACTACTATGCGAAAACTTAGTTTTCAGATTTATCCACTCTTTATCCAATGTTGTTTTTGTGCGTACTGAAGGACAAAGGCATTTTCAGATTTATCCGGCTAAGTGTAGATAATCTTAACTGAAGGAAGGCGATGCATCCTTGTAGGTGGAAGCTTCTCACAGCAGAGCACTCACAAAACACTCCTCATGACCATTCCCACCTGTCCACCCTTCCATATTCATCCCTGAGAGGGCAGGGCAGACAGTCTTACCGACTGTCAACAAAAAGTATCTCTCTGTTCTGTCATTCTCTTTTTCTAAGGTGGAACCCCACCCTCCTCAGCCCCAAACAAAACAGGTTTTCTATATCAACCCCATAGCAACTCCACGGTTCCAAAACACCACGTCAAAGGTGCGTTTCCCAGCTTCATCAACCCATCCAGCCTGCCCGC
>OMNV01008184.1:116191-137756 GCA_900303265.1 Brotula barbata | reverse complement strand
CAACTACTGCAGCACCAACAACCACAACTCCTGCAGCACCAACAACCACAACTACTGCACCACCAACAACTACAACTACTGCAGCACCAACAACTACAACTACTGCAGCACCAGCAACTACAACTACTGCAGCAACAACAACTACAACTACTGCACCACCAACAACCACAACTACTGCAGCACCAACAACCACAACTACTGCAGCACCAACAACCACAACTACTGCAGCAACTGCTGCAGCACCTGCAACTACTGCAGCACCTTTAACTACCACAACTAGTGCAGCACCTGCAACTGCTGCAGCACCTGCAACTACCACAACTACTGCAGCACCTGCAACTGCTGCAGCACCTGCAACTACTGCAGCACCTGCAACAACCACAACTACTGCAGCACCTGCGACTACTGCAGCACCTGCAACTACTGCAGCAACTGCAATTACCACAACTACTGCAGCACCTGCAACTACTGCAGCACCTGCAACTACCTGCAGCACCTGCAACTACCGCAGCACCTGCAGCACCTGCAACTACCGCAGCACCTGCAGCACCTGCAACTACCGCATCACCTGCAGCACCCGCAACTGCTGCACCTGCAGCACCTGCAGCACCTGCAACTACTGCAGCACCCGCAGCACCTGCAACTGCTGCAGCCCTGCAGCACCTGCAACTGCTGCAGCACCTGCAACTGCAGAATTACTCGCAATAAGGCTGCTTTCTTTCCGATCGACTGGAGAGATATTTACAACAGAGCTGTTGACCCCGTCTTCTTCAGCTTTTAAGAATCGAGCCTCACTGATAAAGTCAACAGTAAGTTTCTCCCAGCGAATAGAATTAGATGAAACATTCATAATGTAAAGTACTAAAAATACAAATTAGTACCTAGTAATAACTGTCTAATCATAAAGGTATTATTAACCTGCATCATATACAACTTTAAAGGTATAAGCCAGCCTTTCATTTAATTCATAATTGTGTCAGTTCACATGTAGCTGTGTCATATTTTAACTAAAACATTACAACAGGGCTTTTTTCATTATGGGTATGCAGTGAATTAAGGCTAATTATGAGCTGTATACATTTTTGTAAACAGAATGTAATGTGGAGTGTTATTACTCATTCTTCAGTCAGCTATGGGGGGGAAATAGAACAACCATCCATCTCACCGATACATGTACAAGGTGAAAAAGTATAACCAAGAGACAAACTGACGTTGCTATGTTTTTTTTTCTATTCCTGTAGCTTGAGCCTCTGTACAAACGAGAATTTGGCTCCTTCAGAACCTTCAGAGTAGTCTCGTTCAGGTAACTGGCAATTTCTTCACTTTATAGAATTCTAGAAAAGCTAAAGTTTTTTGTCGTTTTTTAATGATTAATGTATTTCCTTACGCAGTAATGGGTCCATCTTCAACCACGCAACCCTGGGATTTGCATTTCCCTTAGTTCCCAATGGTACCGAGATCACAAATGTTCTGATCAATGCAGCTCCAGGCATCACAGCCTTCAACATTGACACGAGCTCCATTGGTGTGGATGGCACACGTAAGCGATACTTACAACTCCATCAAGAGGACTTTCACAATCCTACTTATTATTATTATTATTATTATTATTCATGAAATGAAATATTTATTTTTGTCTTACAGAATTTTCAAGTGGAGTCAGCCATAAGATCAGCCTCATCACTGCATCCTTCCTGGTGGTGTTGTCATGGTTACTGTCAAGCCAACAGTAGTGCGAGTGCTGATTTCCATGCTAGAGGCCAAAGGAAAATGGCACCATTGGTATTAAAAAGGACTTTGTTATCAATGAATAACTATTTTCACCAGAATCCTGGGCGGATACAATCAAGTCAGTGATGCTGCCACATCTTAACATCAGTTAGCTATTCCCTATCCAAGTAAAATACACACCACAATACACAATATAACTCGGATACACGCTACAATATTATTGTAAATTTATGTAGAAAAATAATTCTTTGTGGTAAAATGCTTATCAAAGCTTTATGTAAAGACACTGTGTAGTAAGGTTTTCTATGTATCTTTGTCAAAGGTCTTGGTATATACTGTATATTTCAGAACATTGTTCTTTCAAACCAGCCAATTTTCTTATTTATATTTGTTGTAATTTATTCTGTGCACGTCTTTTTGTTTGAATCATTTATAGTACGTTTTCACAATGATCAGAATACATCATTATTTAACAAATCTGTCTATGATGTCATGTTTATGATGAAGACAGTTTATCATATTTCTATTATTTATATAAAAAATACTTCATCAAATGCAAGTGTACAATCAATCAAACCCTACATGCCTCTTCATTTCCTACATTTAATATCACAACAGCATCTAATCATAAACCATTTTCAACACTCGCTGTGCATCAGCCGTAACTAACATTTTTTCAGAAGAAAAGAAATTTGAGATATCCACACGAAAACAGCTTCAGGAAAAAAAAAACGCTGTTTAAAACTTTTGGAAATCATAAATGCATATGTGAGTTGCCAAGATGACAAACAAAGGTACAAGGTACAAGGTACAAGGTAGCTTTGTGGTCAATTCTGCAATATGTGTAACACATACAGAGGATTGAAATGGCGTTTCTCAAGGGCCCACGGTAGGATAAAAATAAAAGTAAGAAAAATATAAATGTAAAAATATACAATATAAAAACTACGACAGAATAACAACAGTGCAAAGGAACAACAGTGCAAACATCATAGGTGAGACACCTTAAAGTGGCAGCGTGTTGAGGTATATGTAAGGAGGAATGAAACTGTACTACATACAGTACATGAGGTAGACAGTGTTTGTGGACAGTTTTGAGAATATTGGCAAATAATGAATATATTATAAAGGTACAGTTTGTACTGCACATCATGATAGTTACTTTTGCATCAAGGACTGATAACAGTAGTGGTGGTGTATCTTCTATAAAAAAAAAAAACACATGTCCCATCACGGTGTTAAATGACGATTACATCTTGTACAACTGAAGTTGCACAACATGTGACACTAACTCAACTACGTGCAGTAGTAAACATGATGGGAGTCCAAGCACAGCTGGGTGCTAATCAACGAGTAAAACAAAATTGGGTGTGGGTTACAGAGGGCAGCCTCAGGGCAGGATTGAATATGACTAAAGCATCCATGTGGCAGTAGAGTAATGTTATTAAGAAAAAGTGCTTCACTACAGTACTTTCGTATGTTTAAAGAGACTTTGAGCTTTAGTGGAGTATGAATCGTTCTGCAAATTATTACCTTTACTTGACAACATATCTGAAACAAAATTTAACTAATTCAACTAATTTTGTCCAAAAAGGCTTGTCACTTACAATTATATAAATTCTACAATAGGTACTGTGTATTTTAGAATGTGCAAGACCCACACACAGAGGGCAATTAAAGCTGAGGTTGATAGTGTTGGAATAACCAGCGTATAATAAAGTTTTTGAAAGTATACAACACACCCCACCCCTTCCTTCGGGGGTTCCTCTAAAGCAATGTCCCCAAAACACATATGCACTACTTGATTGCTGGTGGAGGGATCTAGGTGCTAAAAAGCAGTGCAAGGAGTGCATATATGTAGAGGAGAGGTTTTTTGTTTGTTTTTTTATAAATCAATACAGTTCATTGTGTGAGAAGGTGTTCCCTAAAGAGCTGGGTCTTTAGCCTTTATACAGAGGAACTCTGCAGACTGAATGGTGTTTGTTAACTCATTCCACCACAGAAGAACCACAGAGGAGAAGAGTCTAGCTAGTAACTTGCATAATCGTATATGATTATTTTTTTACTGTTATTGGTACCTGCAGTGCTTGCTGTGGTTCATGATCAAGCAGGACGTAGCACCTTCTTCTCTTATCCTTACTGATGTATTGGAAATGTAGCTCCACTGCTGGAAGCATCTTTTCTGTCTCCTAAAATAAGAAAAAGAGGGTTGTTCTAGTGAATCGGCAATGTAGAACATGTATAATGCAATAGGCCTCTTTCCCTTATCCCTAATCATCTATGTTCCATTCTCTTCTGTACCCTTCCCGTCCTCCTCATACCCCTTGGATCCAAGCAGCCTCGGTGGTCTCCACTCCGGACAAGCTGTCCAACTCCAGACGGCATTTCTCCCGACCATGCTGCACGTCCACCTCAAGCACCAGTCCCTGTTTGATGCACAGGAACACCTCCCTGTTCCTCCGCTTTGCTTGGACCTCACCAGTGTCCTCTTTGTCCAATAACACTCCCACAAGCAAAGGGGGACAAAGGTCAACTGACAAAAGAAAGGACACCGAAAGGACAGAGTAAAAAGTAGGAACACCCTAAACAAATTTATTAACTATCCACCTAAAGTGTCCTTGTGTTATCATTCTACCTCCCAGGTCCTGCTCCTCTTCTTCCTCTTTGCCGTCTCCACTCTCTCTTCTAGCAGACATGTGGGATTCTGTACTCTGAAGTGCAGGTAGGCTCACAGCTCCCTGGCTCACTGAGTGGCTGTCAATCATGCTGCTCTCTATTGTTGACTCTGTGTGTCCTGGGCTCTGACAGCACCACTGTAAGGTTGACTCCATTTCAGGCTCAACATCCCCTTCAGAGGGCTGCACCCTGGGCTCAGAGGAGAGCAGAGGTGGAGGGAGGACTTCAGGGACTTCCAGGGCTGGTGCAGACAGCTGCTGCTGATGCTGCTGGATGGTGGTGGATGGACAGGAAAAGGCGTTGAGCCCATTGGGAAGATTTGGACGGTGAGTGTTTGGCTGGTTGGTGGTGTCAATGGTGAGGGTCAAGGGTGGCGTTCCTTCCAGATGGTGTTGGTACCGCAGCCAATCCTCACCCAACTGCTCTCTGAAGCTGGACATGCGCTCGATCTCCTGTTGGTGTGGAAGGACAATGCCTGAGGAAAAAAAAAACATGAAAAACAAGAACAAAACATATATAAATCCATATATTTACAATTGGGGACAACAATCAAAATGTACAGTGTGTACAGTACAGTGACAACTGAAGAAACAAATTTGAAATTTGTAAAGACAAAAAAGTACATATGTAAAGAAAGCAAATACAGGACAACAGTAAATATATAAACATATTTCTAAAATCTACTTACAGAAAATAGACTACAAATTCAAATTTGAAAGATAAAACAGAAATCACTATACATATGTCTCTTCCAGATCCATGTATTATAATGTAGGTATATTACCACCATTAATTTTTGCTGCTTTTAATTTTTCTTTTTGTAAATTCTCCCTTGTCCTTTCTCCTTGCATTACCACAGATTAATGTTCCTTCTTTTACAAGCGATGTTCTCACTTTCTACAAAATAGCTGTTAACTACCGGCAAATAAGACAGAACTGAGAGGGCAGTTTCACCCATATGACACCACATTGCACAAATATGCTTTAACAACAGACCAGGTGTGGGTAGTGGTTTGGATTCATAATCAGTATCACTGCGCTCCGAGATGCTGGCCCTCCTCACTTTGACCTTACTCTGAAAGACAAAAGACATAAAGCCCTTCAGTTCAATTCATCTTAATAGTTAACTGCACAGCTAAAGAAGAAATGCAGTTTGTAGCAGTCTTACTCTAGCTTTCTTTCTGCGAATATGTGAGACTCCCACTTTCCCTGACTGGTTGACTGACAGGCTGTCGCTCAGCTCCCCACCTCCACTGGACATTTCCTGGTTACTCCTTTCTGATGCCACAGTAACTGATGAACAGGTCTGTACTGGACCACTCAGATGCCCTTGTTTGGGCAGAACCTGTAGACAGTCATTTTTGTTGACCACAGAAGGAAAATAAAGTCTTTTTCCAACATACTTGACTTCATGTAACTGTATACTTTATCTTACTATAAAGCAGACAGAATTTATTCAGACAATGATCATTGGATTTATTCATAACTTACAGATATTTCTGATGATGATAGTAGAGTCCCATCAAGTTTGAGCTGTAAAGAAACAAACCAAAAAATGAACATGGCTAATGCACAAAAATCTACATCATTCTAATTAACTTTTTATCACTGTAAAAGTTACATGCATACATATATCCACAAACCCTTTCACTATGCAGGCTAAACAAAGATGATTTTAATCCATTTTTACAGAATACCATCAACCCAGAGCAAATACATAGAAGCACTCTTGGATTTGTTTACTGTACATTAGAAGCTGATTTGGATCTGCACTTTGTTCATAATAAATATGTACTTCCATCATCAGAGCACAGCCAGAAATTGCTACGACATCTATGTGTCTATGCCAAGAATTATTATATTGGTTAATACAAAAATATTATAATCGCTGACAATCATATGTCATTATTATCCCCTACACCCCAACACAAAAAAACATTTAGCTTTCTCTGCAGTTACATATATTGTAACTACACGACAAGAAAGAGGAAACTGAACTACAGTGAAGCTACTTCCAGGGACATTATTACACATTTATGCTGCCATAAATTTCCCCACCATTAGACAAGATAGGATTTTATTGTATCTGATCTTTAACCTCAAAGCAACTAGCAGAAAATGAGTAAAGAAATTTTTATGTAATATGAAAAGTTTAGAATAACTTGAAAATATTCAGTTCTTTCTGCAGTATAGTCCATAGAAAAAGCCTACTCTTTTATTAGGAAACCACTGATTTCTATGTCTGAAAATTAGTAAGGTTACAAAACAAAAATGACAAATCTTGTTTGACGTTATTAGATTTCATGGAATCTTCGATAAAAGTCTTTGCTAAATTTCAAAATCAAGGAGAAAATAATAAAGCATTGTGATGAATGAATTGTGTTTGTATGGACTTCCTTTTCCCTAATGCTACAAGAGGCAACTAAGAAGAGTAATGTGTATTGGGATGTGTGCAAAGGAAGAGTCTAGTATGTTCAGTTAAGTCTTGCATCAACTCTAATTTGGCGTCCTTGCATGACAGGCATTTTGCCAAGCTACACAACTTCATGCGAAAAATAAATGGTACTAGAAAAGCACATTGTTTTGGAAATAGCTTAACTACTGTCAAGCTACTGAAAAGGTTGTTAAATAAGTAGCTTGCTAATCTACAACAACACCTGAAACATGCTGTCTGATTTGATTACAGCAGAAACTGGATGATTCCTAGAGCAAGTTGGTGATGCATTTTAACGCCAGATGTATACAGATGTACTTAGGGCTGGCCACTTGGGATCTGCTTGCCCTGGACCGTTGTGAAAACCAGGTTTGAACAGGGTTTATGTGACTTTTGCAACTGTATTATGTCCCAGAAATTGTCTGTTGTTCCTACTTACAGGGTTAAGAAATGGCATACATGTGTAACTAAAATATTTGTTACTCACTCTGAGGTTAGCAGCTTTTGGAGAGAGGTGGCGTACTGTGCAAATGCGATGGATTTTCTGGAAGTATAATGGGTTTCCCTCCAGGGTCAGCTAAAACAGGACAGACAAGTGGAAATCAATGTGGTTTAGACTTGACTTTGGTCTCACATATATTAACAGATATATCATACTGATAAGATTCATGCTGTAGATTTATTAAGGGGATATAAAAAAATCAAAGGTGTGTGCATGTATTCTTACTGTGTTAAGGCAGTGCAGCAGGGACAGGGGAGCCAGCTGAGAGTGCTCCAACAGAAGGTTGTAGGCCAGATCCAGGTGCTGGAGAGAAGACAACTGCTCCACACCTAGACAAATAGGTACCATACACACAAATAACATGAACAAAATCAAACAATGCAAGTATACATGCAACCTGTGTAAACATTCTTGTACAGAGAACTTTACAAAATAACTACACCTCTTGCATCTGGTTTGATTCTTGTGATTTTCTGCTTCACTTATTGCTTCACTGGGTGATGATGTCCAAGACAAACAGATGGACTTCCTGGACAAATACACCAGCATAAGATAAGTAATGCTGTAACTATTGTCAGTCTAGCTTACCGTTGACGGTCTCCAGTTCATTATTCCTGAGGATAAGTGTGACGAGTTTCGCCCTTGCGCTTAGTGCAAGCGTTGGCACCCTCTGGAGGCAGTTATAGCCCAGGTTCAATTGTTGCAGCTCACTCAGTGGCTGAGAGAGAAAGTTGATAAGGAAAATGAGAGATAAGGGACAAAGCCAGGCGAAAGTAACGATTATTCATGATAAAACAATGAAAACTGGCAGTTGCCCTACCTACCTTTAAAAATTCAGCACACTCCCGAATCTTATTGTGGCTTAGATCCAAAGACTTCAGGACATTCAGTAAACTCTGAGACACAAAAACAAGGCAGTGTTTTTAACTTCAAATATAATGAGCCATTATGTCATTAGGCTTATAGATTGCTTAAATGTCTCACTAAGGACTGGTCAAGGCAGACAATGGAGTTGTAGCTGAAGTTGAGGGTGAGCAGCTCCAGCCAAGGTAGGGCAGAGCTCAGGTCACCTCCACACAGGGAGAGCAGCTCCTGGAACACACACACAAACACACACACATTTTTTCATCAAGGATTTTTTTTGTGGTAATGTGTGTGACACAGTACAAAATGAGAGTACCTCCAAGGAGTTGAGACTTTTCGAGCAGGTGAAGACCTCCAGCTGGGAGTAAATTCCTCTTAGACCCTCCAAACAATGTGGAGGGATACGCTTCAGCTAGTCAAGGAGAGAGAGAAACATGAACAGTACTGAAACCAGAATGATGAGTGTTTAAAGAAATATTTACACTGAAAAGAAGGAGGAGGATATGACGGATCAGGGCAGTTTATGAGCAGTCGTGGTGCTGGTACTTTACCTCCAAGCATCTCAGAGACTTGAATGGGAAGATTTTCACGACAGACTGAAGCTGCACTCCTGACGGGTTGATGAGCTGTTTAAATATCAAGTCACACAATGGTTCACATATGAGGGCTCCCGTAGGAAGGTATAATTAATGGATGTGTAATAGAATGTGATGCATTATTATACGTAAATCAGAGACAAACACACTTCAACATAAACTCAGGAATTAAAGGGTACACCAACTTTTAGGGAGACAGTCTTCTGCAGCACATCAAATAAGAACTGCAGGTGCAGCAGGGATGCTGTATCTGCAGGGTGGGAAGGCAGTGCCAAGAAGCCGTGCTGCTGGCTTCTGGACAGCAGATACTGTTCAAACAACCTGGTTAGATGCTGCAAGCTGGCTGCTGGCAAGGTGAGTGTACTGCTGCCATCCAGCACCAAATCACCTCAAAAGAAGACAACACAACTACATTAAGCCCGAGGAGTTTAATTGATGATTTTGCTCCCTGTGCTATATGACCAGTAAAAAAGCAGAACAGTCTTATATTATCCGAGTACAAAAACAATGAATCTCTTTTATTATGCCTGCTGCATTATATGGAGAAAAACAGATGTTGGTGACTTGTTGGGTGATAATAAGTAATGCAATAAATCAGTTCAGGTATTCAATATCAGCACTCTGCTGGTATAGAGCATAAATTCAGACTGGTTATGATGCAAAGTTAACAAAATTCATCACAGACGAAGTGTGGATCATGTAAGAATTTTTCTGTCAGACTGAGATACAATTATGCTATTTTCATGTGAATTGTTGAATAGTAAACATACACAAGATCTTTGCTGTGAGAGCAAAATAAGAGAGAATAAAACCACATACACAAATACTTTGGCCACATGACATGATAACACAAACACCTCTATAACTTAATTTAATGAATGTGGGTACATTGTCAATTCTTAATAGTAATTTTTAAGGTCCTGGTGTGGTTAATCCTATGACGAATTGTCAACTTCATCGACAATATCGTTGACAAATATTTTCGTGGTCATTTGAACTCACGTTATTTAAGAATATTTTAAATGGAAACGATGCGTTCTCACGCGTGGCGCTGTAGCCCTAGTGGCTGTGACAGTGAAACAGGAAGAAAACATCGTTGAGCTTCCTTGAACCCTACTCTGTATGTCATCATTAGTTCAACTGGTCTGCCTTTTAACCCGAAATCAGCATTGATGGAAAGATAGAATATTGTGACACCATAATTGATCAATTGATAGGTCGTCCAATTCTTGCGTCAGTCTTGAACGAACACCCAAAGACACGAATGGACACAACATGCTAGCATGGCAATGCTAAAGCTAAATTTGACGTACAACAAAAACAACTAGACGATCATCGATGACACAACAGTAGTAGCAGTGTGGTAGAAAACAAACCAATATTTGCAACCACACCACGTATGATAACACGTGTAACATTTACACACCGGTAGAAATCATTGATCTGAAAATAAAACTTTGAAAATAACTTAACGAAAGCACCGACCGCATGGGATTGTAATATCTTTATTCTACGAAACACCGTCGAAAAAAATCTAAGATAAAACACTTTCATTTTCTGTAATGAAGGCAAGGCAGATTTTTAAGTGATTTTTTTTAACTGTATGTCCTTTGTCAGTAAAATCCTACATTTCAGTTAATATTCTTTGCCATAGATGATTTCATGTCATTGCCTTATGTGTAAGGTTGAATTTTATTGCCATTTTCGCATTAGTAATTCATTAATGTTTGGGTATACCACATAGGAAAGACTCATTCAAATTTCTCCAAATTTAAGCTGGTAACCATTGGTCTGAGAGGAACCACCCTCCAAAATGTACAAACACAAACGGTCTTGTAAAGTGCGTGTATGTGCAATTACCATAATTTCTGAGGAGCGTGGCTAAACTGTGCACCAGGGAGTACTGCTCAGCGTGAGATCCTTCCATCCTGTAAGAATTGATGAAAGCAATCATGGACGTGAAACGATCCATAAAATAAAGATAATTGCAGTTAATCAAATGCTAAGAGCTAGCCTAACACACAAGTGAGCTAGCGTTCACGGCTAGCTATAAACTTCTTTTCTGCTAGCTGAGTTCAAGAGACAACATACCTGTGCGGTGACAGCCAAAACACGGGTAAATTACATTAGTGTGTCACCTAAAGGTGCGAAGAATAAACGTTATATAAACGAACAAAAAGACATTCTGATGTTCAAGTCCTGTTGACATTGTCACGTCACATGATGTGGTAGCGCATGTAGGATCTACGGTGGCCACGTTGTGTCAAAAATGCCACTTATAACTTTTACTCCGAGGGAACCATAAATAGCTTAATAGTATCTAGAAGTATGATTAAAAATTGTAGTGAAATTCGCTTAGTTTCCAAACATATCAAAATACAACATACATAAACATATATATTATCATATACATATACGATATATACTGCATAAATACGGAATATTTCTTCAGACAATCTTTAAAAGTGTATTCTCGATAATCGATATTGCTTTCACAGTTTAACATAACACAGGACGCGTCAGTTATTATAGTCCGTGTAACGTATGTAAGTGTAATGTTGTATCAATATGCCTACAAATAGTGTGTGTTTAATCAACGCACTGTCACTGAGGAGATAGGGTTCCATTGTCATGGATGTGCCACATTCCTTACAACATAAATATTGTTTTTTACTTGTGAGGCATTCATAGAAGGGACGAACGAATATTATGAATATGTGAATCAATATTTTCTTATTTGTCCATGTTCATCATTATCACAGCAGTCGTTCAAGTTTGACTTGATTATTACCGTAAGTCACCACTGAGTGGTGCAGTAACCTAGGGAGTCCACTCACACCCGCGCACACACGCACAATTGAAGCCGACATAAGTCGAAACGGTTCTAAATCGCAGCCCCAAGTAAACATTTAGGTGAATCATTCAAAAATCCAGTGTCATTAAATAAACGCTATCATGTATGTAGTCATTTAATCGTGTAGGTTACCAAGCAGCATGTAACATTTTGGCACTGCATGGCGTTAGAGGGATCAATTACTGCCAGTCGTTAAATTTTCCGGAAATCTACACATTGGCGGAGTTTTTGCCTCATCATATCTCAGTCATCCAACCAGTAAAAACCGAAGTTGTTCAAAGCTGGGTAGCTGGCACAGTAAGGTAACATAACACTACTCAGCTGTGAAGTCATCATGGTAATCAAATCCTTAACTTAACCAATTAAGACCATGTGTTGGGTTTTTGATAGATATTTTTAAAATTTATAGAAATGTAAATGATGTTATAATAAATGAATAAAAAAAATGAATATAAACCATAAGACTAAGGGAATTTCCAGGTTCCCTGAAATAAAAACAATTACTGCCCCTTTGGATGGGGCCGTTGCAATTGGCAAAGGAAAGACATAGGATGCAGGGCAGTTATTGTCCTGACCCAGAGGATGTGCTTCCTCTGTCTCTCTGTAAAGCCTTTAGCAAGGTATAAAGTGCATCTTAAGGCTTTGGCATATGTTATTGTTTTGGCACAGCACGTCACAGCACATCTCTGTGTCGACATGACTCAGCATGGACTGGTTTGACAACTCTGATTTATGGATATTTCTTTTTATCTTTTTAAAACAATATTTATTTGCAAAGTAACTAACTACTACACAACATTACACTATACTATACTATACTATACTACATGCAACAGACCAATTACATCAGTAACTTTGATGTAAAAAGTGGATTGTGTGAGACTGAAGAGCATGACAGGCTCTATTACATGTTATTGCTAAGAGTGTGCTGACCTCAGCAAATTACGCAACTGCTCAAGCAGCCATAGTAACCCCCAGTAACCCTCAGTACACTGTAGCAGCCACCATAGCAAATACCTCATACACCATAGCAATTGACCTAACATTCTCCAAAAACGTAATTTCAACCACCCCATACTCCAGGAAGAACATTAATGTTGTTAAGTAACTGCCTTAGCAACCACCCTAACAGTGGCCACAAACATCACAGCAACCACCCTAGCCACCCTATCACCCTCTAAAAATGCTACTCCTTTCCAGACATGAAATAGTTAGTTTATGTTGCTCATTGAAGGTGTGTTCATTATCTGTTGTATTTTGCATGTTCCCTTTTTTACATATATATTTTATCTTTTGACAAAATGTTCAAAATAAATCAAATCAAATTAAATCAAATCTTTTGCCATCATGCAGACCAGCATATCCACAAGTCCTGGGCACAAGGCAAACACAATTAAGAGTTTCTTCAGTTTCTTCTTTTCATCCCTACAGTAACTTCACAAACTTCTATTTCTAGTAACTAATAAGGTGCTGATCTCAGCTGTGTTCCAGGAAAAAACATGAGCGTTATTAATGTAATGCTGATGTCATTTTATTTACAGGTTGAGCACTTAATCTGGGCTGACTGCTAAGCCACACATCAATAAAACACGTGATTTTTTAATGAAGCAAAGGTCTTGATTTTTATCCCCAGAGAATATGTAACTGTGGCTCCATTACAGATAGTTCACAAAGATTTGCATGAGCAAATAAAGCAAGAACTTTCCAAATTTGCACATGCATTGCTTGTTGCTAGGAAGCAAACAAACACACACTTGGACACACACACACATACACAAGCATTTTTCCACTTGGGACTTGTGATGTGAACATTTCCATGTTAGGATTTATGTACTGTAATTTGGTAAACATTTCCATTGAGTGAGATGATGCTAAAGTCACACCAGTTAAAGTGATTTTCAACTAACTGTGTATGTATTAAAACTAGATTAAACGCTTTCCTTCTTATGCTTTCCTACTTACGATTTCTTTCAAGTGAGGTAGCATGAAGAAAATCCAACATACACATCACTCACAATATATATATTTGTATGATGCAAAAAAGGTAAGCATAAGTATAAAGTAAACGGAAATGTGCTCTTTGCTCTGAATTAACAATACAAAAATAAGTTGATATACAATAATTCCGCATGATCTAACTGAGACCTGGTTGTTTCATTGTCAGTGCTCCCAGCAGAGGAAACTTTTGCTCAGCCAAACAATAGACAGTGTGAGGAGGCCTTGAGGGATGAGAACATATTCGCTGCAAGGGTAGATTCCACTTGTTGTTGCTGAGCAAATTGGAAGAGAGCAACACTTATTTAGGTCCTGATTTGACAGAATGAGCTTTCTTTTATTTATTTACTTCGTCATTTGGGAAATAAAATACTCAGCTGTAATCACACATGCACACACACCACTTGATGGCACTGTGACTTTGAACCCCAGGCTTTTCCTCCTTCCTTTCAGGAAGTAAACATAATACGATTATGTTGGGTTTAACAAAAATGAATGCCTCATGCTTTACATTACAACGGGATGATTACAGTTAGATTAGATAGAATAGGTAGAATCGATTTAGATATTTGGGTTTTTACTAATTCATAGTCTCTCAGACACAGCTCAAGTTTAATTTTGAACAAAAAGAGCACATCGGCAGGAGACTGAGTAGTAGCACACACAGTAGATGTTGTGTACCACTTATTGAATAATAATAATGTTTCCCTACAACATTTTTCTCAGCATGTATACCATGTTGCTGAGGTATACATGACAGGAAATAATAATACTCCAAGTTTGATGTTACTGTCATTGTATCATAAAATAGTTCTTTTTGGGAATCCATTAGATACGTTTAGTTTTTTTGGTGACGTTCCCAACCTGTTTTTGTGATGTTGAAGTAATAGCACTGGGTTCCATGTGAACGGCAAATATCTCCAGAATTGTACAACTTCCAAAATCCAATGACAGTGACCTTTTCCAAATGTAAATGGCCTGAAAATCATGAAGTTTTGTGAAAACACAGACTATAATTTCATATACAGTGCATAGTTTGGGGGGTTTGGTGGACTGAAATTGAGACTTACAAAACTCTCTCTGTAAATTCACTGAGGCTCACGTACTGTATATGTCCATGACCCCATACCTTTCTATATCAATGTGGAGTTTATCCAGAGTTTGTATTTACTTACCAATTCCATGGGGAGGAATTTAAGTAACTGACCTTGGTGGAGATTACTTTGCACACATGGGCAGATACTGCGGCCTGTTACGCCTATTAGTCAGTGGCCATCCCAGACACAAATCCTGGGCCCCAGTCTTGTATTTATAAAATACCAAGCCTTCTCTCCCACTTGCTTTTCCATCCATGGTTTCATAAAATGACATATGAGGTTCTATGTGCAAACAGCCCTCTGGGCATCCTCCTGACTTACACCCTGGAGATACAAGACGGCTTCACATGTGCCCTTTCTCCCTCCCTCCACCCCCAAAGAGAGCTAAGATACCAATCGTGAATAGAGCCAAATAGTATTAAATCAGGGCTTACCCACAAAACAAAATAATATGCATTTATATCTGCGGAGTAAGGTTACACATCCCACTTCTATTTCTGGGTCCTTGAATAAACACAGATTAGTCCACCGCACTGGACAGGGTTAATAGGAGCTTGTTCTTCAAGCCTTGGCCTCTCCGATTGATTGGAAACATTACTGTATATGTGCACAGTAGCATTACTGTACACAAGTCTATATGTCGGCAGCAGCCGGCAAGATTGAATGTCAATGGCCATGTCAGCCACGGTGGGGAGGTCTTTCCATACATCCAGAGTATATGTGATAAGAATTCTCACATACCTTAGTCATTAATTTAGCATAGCACATAGAAAAGATGTAAAAAATAGTAGAATTACTAGAAGTTATGATTTTAACCTATAATTTGTTAATTTGTTGTTGCTAATTTCTCCAGAACTCTAATATATATGGCAACATTGTTGATTACCTTGGAATTTAATACATTACTTTAAGCCCATTCAACCCCAGCACTCAGAGATTCAGACCTTACCCTCTATCACCCCAGTTCAGACAGGCTCAAGATATCCTTTCATCATTATCATTATCATCATCGTCAAATTTACACTATTTATCACAAAAATTTGTTTTGGTCTGTATTGAACACAAGAATGTCCGCATCTAGATCGTTTTTGTTTGCAGAGATACAGTGATATACCGATTTTATTGATAAACCATGTGTTTAGAAATCAGATGACTATTATGGGTGGGTAGGGGGTGGCTGTATTTTAGATCTGAGTATTTCTAATAACTACTGGAGTCATTTTCCAGTTCGCAATGGTTACATCACATCTGAACTGAATCATAACTTTGGGAGATCTCTGTATTCTCGGCCTAATTAACACCCACGTGTGGCCCCTGGAGCGAACCTGGGGATTTATAGGACCCAGCAGCCCTCCGAGCCCCCGGGTTCACCTGTTCACACGCGCATTTCTTCGTTTTTTCTACCTGGGATCGCCTTCCGTCGCGCCGCGACAATGACCAAAACCCTCATGCCAATAACAATGCTGTCGTACGCGGGTTGCAGCTTGCTGATCCTCTCCGCGTCTCTCGCCGGTGCTTCCCTGGCCGAGATGGTGTTCCGCTGCCCTGGCTGCACCGCGGAACGCCAGGCGCTGTGCCCAAAGCTCACCGAGGCTTGCGCGGAGATCGTGCGCGAACCGGGCTGCGGGTGCTGCCCCGTATGCGCCCGGCAAGAGGGCGAGCAGTGCGGCGTGTACACCCCGAGGTGCGCCACCGGTCTGCGGTGCTACCCGACGCCCGACTCGGAGCTTCCCTTGGAGCAACTGGTGCAGGGCCAGGGGCTGTGCCGGCGCAAAGTGGACACAGAGACGGCCAGTTGGAGCCAAGAGCAGCGGGAACACACCAGCGGTCAGTCCGTCCGTCTCCTGGAGACCCGGTTAATGCTATCAATTTTTAATGACGCTGTCTAGACTGCAGCCAGGGGACATGTTGGCAGGGAGAGCGTTAGTGCATTATCATAAAGGCTGAATCCCATAATACTCCACCAGGCGTTGTATTACTTAACTAACCCCGAACGCATAATATGCTCACCCTGCATATACGGTATGATATTACATATGACTTGGATCTAATGCCAGTGTTACTACATCTTTATACTGTTTATATATCAGTGGTTCTTATTGTCCTTTTGAAAACAGAACATTACACCGGATGACTTCAAATGATCAAAAGCTTTATCTGGTGCTCTGATATTTCCCTGCGACATCAAAATCCTACAAATACCATTTGATACAATGTACTGTACTGTCCAACAAGAGAAGTTTGTCTCAGGCTCACAACATCGCCACAATACATGCAATGGAAACTCCTTAAGTAAGACATCATTTGGCACTTAAGTAAAACAAATAGCATAATTGCACAAAAACATCATAAAAAAAAGAGACTCTAATCCACCTGGCATCACAAATACATGGCTGGCTCGCAGACATACTGTACTGTACTGTACTGTACTGTACTGTATTGCACAACCTCTGTGATTCCTTGAACACTTACTGCCAGGAGCAGCTTCACTCACATTGGTATTGGTATTGACTTCCTAAGTCTGCCAGAGTGTAGGAGCTGACATTCTATGGACAGTATATAATTTCTGCGTGTCTGATGACAGAGTTCTGAGTAAAAACTGCTTGGATAGATGGGTAAACTAGCTGCCGTAGTTTCAGTGTAGTCTATACCAGACAGGCAATCTAAGATTTTAAATATATAAGACAAGTTACTGTACCGTACTATCATTGCATACTAACATGCTTTCAAAGATGACCTTATAATCTTAGGTTCAACAATAACTTCTCTGAGTCTCTTTCATCTAAAGTATTGGGGCACTTTTAGTTCTACTTTGTGCTTTCAACTTTAATATATTTATCAGAGATACACTTTCCACATAAACAATTTGAATTACATATAAGCCAAGCTTGTATTTTACTTTACTTTTCCTTTTGTCGGTAAGAACCCATCTTAGCTTTAGTTTAGTTCAGGAGTGCATTGTGTTTTAGACCTTATCTTAAATAGGAGAGAAAGTTGGCAAATGAAGTCTTTCGTCCAAAACTTCAGTCCAGACTTTGTTTATTGGTTTATTCCAGATTTTTCTGTATTGCATTCCAAACTCTACAAAAACTGGACATGCAGTGTTTAAAAAAAAAAAAAAGCGTTTCCAGTGTTGGTTATTCTTATTTAGCTGTGATTGAGGATTTTTTATTTTGTTATCATTGCATGTTGTGTAGTAAGTAAGTACTTCTTCCACCATTGGTAACTCCCATTTCCATGCTGTTTTATTGCACTTGTGAATGTTTGTGCAGCATAGACCTGTTTTGAGTGCGGTGAATCATCTCGGTGTTCATGTGGAGAAGGAAACAAAAGGAACTCAGCCCAGTTAACCTCAGCTATGCTCCAAACAGCTGGCCCTCCAGCCTCCACTCTTTCCCAGTATTCCCAAACAAGCTGCCTTTAAAAACACTGTAACAGAGTCCGAGCTAATGGCCTGCAAAATTCCCAGAAGATGGAGGCAAAAAACATCATAGCATTGACGTTTCCACAGGGGAGTAACGACGAGGGAAAGAGACAGCAAGAGGAATGCTGCATTGATCGGAAAAGTGGACTTTGACGACTGTTGTTGATAAGTGGGTTATCAATCTGGAAAAAGAGCTGTTTGGATTGACATGCAGGATAATGGCTGTGAGGTTTGTAGGGATTGGAGCCAGCCAGGCTTGTGTGGTTTGTGTTGAAACTAGAACAGAGCAAACAGATTCACTAATTGACAGACTTTGAGGCTGAAGGCACACACAGTCAATGGGTGTACAGTGGAGCCAGCTGGGGTGTGATCTCCACTCATTTTCAAATCCATGCTTTGTCAGAGTTTACACTCCAGCCTGATGTGTGTTTGTTTTGGCACTCCACTCCTGGAACGTAGGGAAACTACCAGAGACAGCATTCGGAGTAACCCTGTTCTATGTAAGGACAAAGTCAAAGGACAGATTGAAAAGTGACACAATTTTTAGGCCATCTAAACAGCCTTGTTTCACATTTATGCAATCTTGAAACATTTTTTTAATAGGCAGCCACATCATGCAACTTTCTTGTTGGAAGTTGCTTTGAGATCTGATTTGTTAAACATCAGAGATTTTTGTGGTTTGATACTACACAGGCTGGATTCCTTGCCAAAAATTATTCTTGGATAAACATCAAATATCAACAAACATCAAACATGTATCATATTGAAATCCCTGATAGAAAGCAACTCACGAGGGCTGTAGGACAATTGAAAACAAATCAGTATACAGAATATCTGTAAAATCATATCAAGTCGGCTATAACTGCTGCTTCAAAATTTGCTTGTTCAAAAAAATAAAAAATAAATCTACAATAATAAACACAGTAACAGTAAGGTCACAATAAGCTTGTTGAATCAGTAACAACAACAAAAAGTCTGGATTAACCCAATTAGGAATAAGAATAAATATGGTTTTAATTTTTTGAAATAAGAAACTGTTTAAAAGTCTTGATTGTGTTTGGAAATTCAGGAATAAGACCATTTAGTCAGGTATAATATTGGAAAAAAAGAGGAATCATTTTAAAATGGGAATAATTCTGACAAGTTGATGCTGATTTTAATTGGGACGTCAGGAATACCGTAGGCACCTTAATAACACCTTAAATTTAAGAAACAGCTGAAAGGGAATATGGTCGGACTAATGTTGAAAGATGGACCTAATCTCAAAAAGTTTGCAACAAAATTATGAATAGTTAGGAATAATCAGAGAAACTCTGTAATAATTTACTAGATACAGATTAATTGGGATAAACTTGATCAATAACCAAAATTTGGGAATAACTGAAAAATTGGTGACTTTGGTCATTAATAAACCTCATTATTGTGTTATATCATCATGTAATACAACAAAAAGCAATACAGTGCCAACTGAAGTGAGATGTTATTATTGATAGACAAATCTAGATGGGTAGTAAAGCCTCAGGGATAAATCCAATGCTCTAATCCTGAGTAACATCAATGATGGGAAGAGTGGAATACATGTTAACTCATGAATCAGTACTGCCAATGATGAGGTCAAAGGTCCGATCCAATATTCCTGTGACCCTACAGTGATCATGGAAGAGGGAGCGCTGGGAAAATAAATAGGAGGAAATGAGAGGTATAATAGATCTTTTTAATGGAAACAAATCAGGCAGAGTGGAGGAAGAAAATGTGGGCGAGAGGATGTGACTCATCAGGGAGATTCCAATCATGTAAAACAAATACAGGGAGCACTATTGAATTTTGCTTTCCTATGATTCTTAATAACATTGGACACGAATCTGATGTTAAACCGCAAAACCAAAATGGACAATTTTATTGCAGGGGAGATCCAGAAACGATTACTGGCACATAAGTAATCATTGTATGTTGTTGACATCATCAAATGTTAAAATACTCTGCTGGAGCTTTTAAATGTGGGGCAGTGATTTAATTCAGGTGTTTCGCAATTGTGTATCTGTATTGCCTGGTGAAGACTGAACATTATAGGTGTAGTATAGCTACACATTTTCTATACATGAACCATCACTGGCTAATGGCAGGAAGGTTGAAAGCACAAACAAGAACACTTGGGTGTGAGTTTGTGGAAACAGAATTTCAGGACCAAAGCTATAGTCTAAGAGAGAAATTCTTGTAATTGACTTACCTATAAGAATAAGCATCTATACTTGCAGCATCTACCATTGGAGACACTTTGATATTGCACACCTTAATCCTAGACTCATCACATCACGTATGATTATCGCATATTGCAGTTTTTGTCACCATGTTGTGCATCCCGACTAAAAACATGAAAAATCTACATTCCCACCCTCACCTATGACCAAAAAAATGTATACATGAATGTAATACACCTGCAGCTTGGCCTCAAGATAAACAAGCATAATATAAGAAAACAGTGAAAGGGGTAAGAATACAAACTGCAGACAGAACACAGGAAAAAAAAGCAGTAATCACGACCAGGATTGTGTTAAAAGCAGAGGAAAAGTTGACAAGCAGACGTCTGTTGCGTGTTTGCAGGCCATTTAAGTGCTTATGTATATTAATTTAACGTGGCAGTTGCATCCTCCACTCCTCTGTTCCCTCTGTTGATGTATGATGATGATTTCTTTCCACTGCCTTGGAACCCCACGGAGTCTCCGGAGACATGTACAAAATATGGGTCAAAATGAGTCTTAGATTGTCAACAAACATATATAAAGGTTTTTCTCTAATCCCCTCACGGTTTACTGAAGGCAGCTTTCACACAGTCCACTTGTAGCATTAGGCAGGCAGATTCATACATGCTCTATCACCTTGCGTGTTCACAAACAAGACACTTTGAGAATGGAAGGTGTGTGTGTGTGTTCTTTTCTTGATCGGTCATGGCCCTCATACCATTCCACATTGCCTTGAAATCGCTGCTGGAAAGTTGTAATTTTGCCAATTTTGTCTCTAAATCCCAAATTAGCCTTTTAACTTGAGCTCATATCTGCTTTTTAATCAGACTATCATCGAGGAAAGTTGAGTGTCTCTCATGGTGTTGTGGTTTGGTATATGGGAGCAGTTTAGTACTCTTGGTAGGAATAATGGAATCCTCACAAAAACAGATGGAACTAAAAATGGCATCTGTGAGTTCATCGATATCCGCAGCAGAGCCCTTGAAGATGTTCCAGTCTGTGCAACGAGGTGTAAAACCGGAAAGAAAAATCTCCTGTGGTCTGGTGAATACCCTGAAATAACATTGTTGGCCAACAAGGGGCATTCCTCTGTACCTGTGGGGTATCTAGATGAAGCCCGCAGGCCTGAAATGGCTCAGAGATAATGCCCCC
>OMNV01008184.1:96738-116097 GCA_900303265.1 Brotula barbata | reverse complement strand
CTCTCTCCCTCTCTCTCTTTCTCTCTTTCTCTCTCTCTCCCTCTCTCTCCCTCTCTTTCTCTCTCTTTCTCTCTCCCTCTCTTTCTCTCCCTCTCCCTCTCTCTCTTCCTCTTTCATATTGCGTAAGTAGTCTTGATCTTGGAACGTTTGTTTGTGGTGTCATGATGAACACTAAAACCACTAAAGCCATCATAATCAAGGCTTAAAAGATATTTCTAAAGTCAACGTGCTACTTTGCTTGATTTATGTCTATTCTTTGTTCATTCACTGCCTCATGTCTCTGCCCTGAAGGTTCACAGTGATTCTTAGCTGGCCTGCATGTCCGATGTGTTCCAGCTTGCCTCTGTTCGTGTGCTAGTTTAGGTCCTGTCCGTTGGCCCCAGAGTTCATGCAGCAGTGCTGGTGCCATGGTGTGTACATAGGTGTCAGAGCCTGTCCAGGGCCTGCTTTTAGAAGACTGTTGCAGGTCAGATGCCTCTAAGCATGGAACGTAAACATAACTGCACTCTACTGAGTGTGTATAACCATGAAAATGGTCCCACTAGACCTTGTAATGGATGATGGACTACTCTATTTAGTGCCTTTCATCAGCCGTTTGAGTGGTTCATGACTTATTTCACACCTCAAACAGAGAGATGTACTTTTTAATGGCTTTTCACATTCCTACATTTAAAGGGATATTGTTCCCAGTTGCTCCTTACAGAGTTTGGAAGTAAATATTTAATTCTTTACAAAGCAGGATTGGTCTGGACTCATTTAGAGTTTTTATCCCACTTTCATCAAAGAAATTTTGTTATGTCACGTAAGTTCCCAGTCAAGTTGCTGTTTACATTACGAGGCCACAAATGAATACAAATATGAATGTTTTGGAAAAACTTGTTCCAACTGTAAATCAAACAAGACAAACGAGTAAAGTATTCCGATATGTGCCAACATCTGTGTTTGAACTACAACTTGTAGTCTAGGACCCATGTCATGTAACCAAAATGTCTGAATCTCGGTTGGGAGCGTTGTTGTTTCTCTTGTAGGTGATGGAAAGCCTTGCTGAGTATCTGGATGTAAACTGAGACACAGGCATACTTGACATGATGTCATGCATATCCGAGGGTCGCTCCAAGCATTCCCCAAAATTAATGTGACATGCCTGGAGGTGCAGTACCTGCCTGTGAACCTCGGGGAAGGAGAACTGTGGGTAAGAGGAAAGATGAAGAAATAACGGGGGAGGCGACAATAACAGCAACAGACAACAATGGGAGAAAGTTTTAAGAGGATAGTCTGAGCTTCTCCACATACGTGCACGACTGGACTGCTGCTGCTCAGCCGTGATGTCAATGTCAACATTACGGTCACCTCCTTAAGAATATTCATATTTTGTCTCTGATCCCCTTTTAATCTTTCCAGTAGATGCAATGTACTCCGGCCAGTATGTGAACAATGATGCTTTTGATGCAGTTTTAGTTGTGATTTTATTTTTCAGTGATTGTCTGTTGGATGAGCATGATAGAGAAGCAACCTGGGGACCTCTGATGCAGGAGGTGGAGGACAGGCGCTTAGTCTTTTGTAGTGAGATTTCCAGATGTGATGAGTTATCCACAATATGTCTATTATCGGCAGGAAAGTGATGGACAGCGACAGTCTCATGTCATTTTCTGATTCCAGCCTTGCCCTGTGCTTATTCTTTAGTTATTCCAGTGGCATATATGAAAGTAATGGCAATTTTTTAATTTTTTTTTAATTTAGGGCTGGAGGATTACAAAATATTGAAAAACTTCAAGACGGCCCTGTCACGCTTTGTTTATGCCAAAATGTAATCTGTTTTTTGACCACCAAATTTGAAAATAATGTCTGAAATTAAGCTATAGAAGAAGCTATATCATCACCTGATAAGACAAATCTTCCTCAGCCATTACCATTATAAAGATATGTTGAGATATTGTTTTCAGTCAAAAACATTACATAGTGCTGCCTGAATGGTCTGAATGTCTGAACGTTGTAGATATTAAGTCAGAGGAAGTCCATAATACCGGCTTTCTTTCTTTTCCAACCTTTCCATCCTTCTCAACCTTGCCAAGTTTACCGTTTGCTCAGTTGTGCAGAATCTGAAGGATCAGACATGAGTCTTCTGGCCTACGTGCCATCTGGGAATATGACGTGGATCAGATATAGAAAGGAAAACTCTGAGGCTATTGTCCCAAAAATAATTCAAGCAGTAGACCGGACAGTAGGCCTGCAGCTCTGTTGATACTGCTGATCCCCAGCCCACCGCTGTGGAACGGTGTGTACTGCAGAGGCAGAGTGGCCCCTCAAAGTGGGGTCCTGACCTGCTGAGTGGGCGTGTGCATGTGCGTGTGTATGTTTATATATACTGTACATCTGTGTTTGCAGGTGTGAGAGAGAGATCAGCCCCCTTTGCATCAAGAAGCATGTTTACTTTAAAATGATTCTTTTTTAAAAACACAAGTGCAAGTGCACACACAGGTGCAATGTATTGTTTATCTTTCACTTTTCCAAAAATTCATATATATTTAGAGAAAACAGAGTTGTGTGAAATCCGTCCATGTATTAAACTGGAGTGTAGTTAGTGTGTGAACATACTGAATTGGTACACTAACTTGTGGTACATGTTACTGCTTATACTCACACTACTTACACTACATTTACTTATACAGACCTCCCCATGTATGACGTGCACTTGTAATAGAGTATTGCCTGCATTGTGTTATTTGTACTTTTACATCAGGAAATACTGTAAGTACTGCATGTTTGAGCTGACACAAATGTGAGGATTAGTTCAGAAGAGGGGGAGTGATGCTGTTGCACTTGGTTACTGTGGCGCTTATGTAAGACAGCAAAACAAAACGGCCTCCAGGCGCCAATATTCTTGTGTGTGTAAGTGTGCGTCTGTGGGCGTGTGTGTGTGTGTGTTTAACTGTGCAATTCATACTTGCATACACCTGATTTCAGTTGACTTTTGCCCTAGGTGAAGAAACACTGTCTACAAAGAAAGGTAGAGAGAACTTCACTTGTCTCTGACAGCAGAAGGCGCCAGCACTGTGTTTTTGCTTGGTTTTGGAATTTCCTTTCTCCCGTTCGCTCTCACAGTGCCAAGAGAATTGACTCGCCACCAAGCAGCAGTTCTAACATACCTGTGTGTGTGTGTGTGCTTGTGCATACAGTCAAGGATGGGCAAAAAAATACATGAAAGTATTTTGGTTCTAAATATGCCTGTAAATGCATAGAAAAGTAACAAACACTGCAAAGATACTATAGAATGCATCAAAAGTAAATTCTCTATTTTGTGTTTTGAAAATACATTTTGATGCTACTGTGAAATGTAAATCTTAAAGACTTATGTTCTGTTATTTTTTCCTGTTGAATTTAACCCAACGTTTGGTGTATTTCTGTTACTGATTTAATAGGTGATTTAAGTTCACTTGCGATGTTGTGTGACGTCAGAGATCGTGAGTCTCAAACGATTTACATGAGGTTTGTAAAAGATGTTTCAAAAGATTATTTTAGTCCAGCTAAAAACTGGCTTTTTTATTAATTTTTTTTTCTTTTGCATTTCTGCTGTATTGTGATATGTACAGCCGAGGGATAGACAGGAAGGGAAGGGAAGAGAGAGGGACCAACCTGTCCAACATAGAGCACTGGTTGGAATTGTATCTGTGCCTGTGCTCTAACAAGTGAGCTATTGGGAATGAAAGACTGAAAATGTACTTAATCGATTTTTTTCACTGTCGGACTAACATGCCTAGATTTGGGGTTGATTCACTAAACCGTATACACTTCAATCGGACCAAAGTTGGCCTAGGCTTTCTGCACAGATTCAGTAGGTTAGGGCCGGCCCCGCTGGCGTCTTTAACCAAAGTCAAGACAAACAGTGCCCAATAGGTCTGTGACAGGGTTCCTTCTTCCTCGGAGTCACAGAGATGCACCCAGACATATTCAAACAAACAAAAATACAAACAGAATCTGAGCATCTCAGTCTGTGGGGCGTGCATCCAGGGGTCAGCCCTGCAGTCTTTGTGACGGGAACCTAAATAGGTTCCTGCCTGATTGGTCCATCAGGTGCAGATGTGGCAACCAGACACACCTGTGTCCAAATGCCACTCAAGCTTTGGCACCTTGTGCCATAATGTCCCAAACACACAAACACACACACATGAGCACCCAAAACCAATCCCACTGCCACAAGGGCTCATCATGGTGGGTGATAGGACGTAAACAACACATTTCTGGATGGATGAGTAGACAAACTTTATGCTGTCTCATCGTAAGGAGTTAAATATCGTAAAATACTTGGATGGACTAAAAAATGCTGAATTGCATACGCTTCAAAAAGTGGAATGTTGTGCTTCTGTTCAAATCGGAGTGCGATAGTCCAAGCATCTTCTACAGTATGATTTAATGCATTTGTAGTTTGTTAGCGGCACAATTGAAGATGTCCCTTGTCGTAGTTAAGAGAGGGGAAGAGGAGTGAACTGAATAAAGACCGCAGAGAAAATAAGGTCATGACTTAATTGTGTTTTATTAACTTAAGTTAATTTCACAATTTGGGGCAAAGAAGGCAGTGTTTCTGTTTTCTGTTTCATGCTACATTCCTGTTTAACACAGAAAATAATGTCAACAGCAGCTTAACAATGATTTTTGGACACCTATTTTCATAAAAAAAATATTTTTTACATCAGCACATTTAAGGTAAAAAGTGAGAAATGAAAACATCTACATCTACTTTTGTGAAGCTTTGGAAAAGTCGAGTTAGCATAGCTAATTAGCTCGATTGCAGTGGTGTAGGCAAACCTCCTGACTGAAACTTTCCCATTTCCCTCTTTGTGTTCAACAGCCATCCATCATACTTTTACAATCAGCACGTCAGAAACTTTGGTGTTCCAAGTTGTCTAAAATTCAGTATTAGCTGCTGGCTAGCTACTTTTCTAGGTTTGCCCTATGATATCACGTTTAACCTTTTGAATGCAAATGAAATGCCTGTTACAAACTGTTGCTACAGAAAACATAATCAATCACATGATTCCTGTTTGTTCAAGACATCCCCTCTGACGCTGACACATATTGCTTTAAACATTTAGCTAGGAGCTTTTCAACAAACTTTATTTAAAACTTTATTCATAAATAATACAGTAACCAAAAAGGAAGTGGTCAAATTTTAGAGTGTACTGATTTTTTGAAATGACAAATATACAGAACTTTAGATTACTTAGAGACAAATTACATCAAGATATTTTTCCAGATGATTAAATGCACAGTATCATTTTGTATTTTGCACATTTAGCCTCCACAGTCTATGATTTATAATTTTGTCATACATAAAGCTGCACTTTTCTACCCATTAATTTTTATTTTATTAATAATAATTCTTGATGCAACTAATTAAGCAGTACTCAAAAAGAAAAACATACAGATAAATGATCAAATATATAATAAAGAGCCATGCATAACACAAGAAGGGGCTCCGCGCTGTGCTTGGTTTAATCCAAAAGTCCATTCGTAAACTTAGTATTAAAATAAGTCAGTCATTCACAGCTAGCAAGGCTCAGTTAGCAACCTCTCCTCTCCTCAAAAGATGAAGTGGGTTTATGGGAAATGTGGTCCCGTCATGAGAACCAGGAGAACAAACGAAACTGACATGTCATAGAATCGCACGTTTAGGTGAAAATACCATGGAAATTACACGACAGGGACAGTACTTCATTTACTTGCAATTTTTGCCAATTCCCGCAATTTATGCACTTTCTGTCAATCCTGCAATATGACCCCCTCAAAAAAACTCAAACACACGAAATTCGAAATTAACATTGCAATTTTTGAGAAAACTCTCTGAAAAATCAAGCATTTTTGATTTTTGATAAAGTAAAAATTACAGAATATTTACCAAAACATTTCTGGATTTGTTCTGAAACAAGACCAGAATTTGGTTTTGGTAAACTCTCCTTTATTCTGGTTTTACTGCACTAACATGCATTGTCAGCGAACGTAGTGGTTTTATCTGCTTTGCAACCCGTCTGAAAGGTAATTCCGATTGGCGTCTGCAGGTGAGGCTGTAGAGCTGCCGGCTGAGCAGGCTGTGAGTGAGATCCCAATCGTTAGGAAACCCAGTAAAGATTCCACCTGGCTGGGGCCCAAAGAGAGCGCTGTACGGCAGCATCGGCAGGAGATGAAGACAAAGATGAAGACCAACAAGGTGGAAGAGGTCAAACCTGCCCGACCCAAACAGGTGAGGGTCTTCCCAACATTCTAGCCATTATTATGCTGCCGAGGAGTTTATCTTTCCAGTTGTTTTTGTCTGCCTGATAGCAAAAAGTTATTGACAGATTTCAGTGAAACTTGGTGGACAGGTTGCACATCATTGAAGGAGGAACCCCTTTTAGTGCCGGTCAGCCTTATGGTGGTGCTCTTATAACCATTTTTATGTTTTGGCCTTTAACATTTGAACTATAGAAGATTTTCCATCATTTTTATTTTATTTTTTGTATCTCCTACAATTTTGCGTCAACTATCACTGAATTTTTACACACTTGTTTTGTGATATTCCAGATTGTTTTGTTATAACTGGAGGCCAAATTTTAGTGGATGTGGCTCATTCTGCCAATAATGCCAATAATATCTCATGAAGGACTAAACACTAATTAAGCTGATGGCAGAGCCATATCAAGAATCGTTAAACTTAATCAATACCTCTGGAACTGCACAAAAGAGGATTGTACATAACGCTGTTAAACTATCAAATGTCATCATTAAGAGACAGAGCTGTATTGGTATCAACTCATTATGTCCTTATTTTTAGGACTTTTCATATGTATTTATAATGTAAAAAACAACTTATATAAGTAATAACAAAGAAATGTATTGTATATCTTGCAAAACTGTACATATTCAAGTTAAACCTGCTCTACCTTGGATTGGATGATTTGACTTATTTCAGCCTTGGATGTGAACATTGGAATATTTTGATTTTGTTAATAAAAAGCTGCTGCCACCATGCGGGCATGTGCAATGTTTGTGCTGTTTTTGCTGCGTCAGACTCAGTGTCAGCAGGAGCTGGACCAGGTCCTGGAGCGGATTTCAAAGATGCCTTTCAGAGATAACCGAGGGCCCCTGGAAGACTTGTACGCCCTGCACATCCCCAACTGTGACAAAAGGGGGCAATATAACCTCAAACAGGTGATACAAGGGTGTTGGAGCAGTAGGATGGACGGCAACGTGATACATTTTCAGAGCAAGAAAACATTAAATCACACATTTTTATATTTAAGGTCCATGTTTTCTTTTGATGTAATATTAACATGTATAGAAATCAAATGAGTTTCATTTCTTTCTTCTCTATTAACGTTCCTGATAATGTTTGATTCTTTCATTTTGATCGTGCTCTCTTTTTCCCTTTCTTCTCTCTCTCTCTCCCCTCTCTCTTACCCTTCTGTTTTTTTCTCTCCTCTCTTTACCAATACTTGTCTTTAATTTCCTGTCATGTTACTCTCCTCTCTATTCTCTCTTATATTTTCTTTGTCCTCACCACCTCTCTCTCCCCCTCTACTCCCAGTGTAAGATGTCCCTTCACGGTCAGAGGGGTGAGTGCTGGTGCGTCAGTCCTCAAACTGGTCTACCGATTCCGTCAGCCCCCACTGTGAGGGGGGACCCCAACTGTGGGCAGTACCTCAGAGAAACCGAGCTGGAGCTCCCTCTCATGGGCCAAATATAGAAGTGCATGCTTTCAGAGGGAAGCAAGACCACAAATAAAGTATTTGGGGAAAAAGTATTGAGTAATGAGTAAGCTATATTATCTTTACGTGTGTGTTTGTCTGTAGTTTGTGTGACGAGAGTGAAAGTGTTACTAGCAGAAAGTGTCCCAATTTAAATAATAGTATCACAATCCATGTGTAGAATGTCATTTTAACAGATATTTGTAATTTGCATTTACCCCTTGCCCCCATAGATATTCATTAACTTTACAAATTGTGACTTGCAAAGCAAATGTTCAGTGTTTTGTACTGGTCTTAAAGTCTTAAAAATCTGAAAATCCTCAGAGTTTGTGGTGTTTATTTGTGTTTTTGTGCTCCTAAAAGCCAAGGACTGTTTGTTGCCAAGCTTTGAAGTCTGTCATGTAATGCATATTACACATCTTATACTTTCAACAGCAAGCAAAGTCACGTGACTCCCAGGGCAGCTCAGACTCTCAGCTTCCAGTTGCAGTAAAATTTCAGACCTCTTCTTTCAGTCTTTCCTTGGTATTATAAAGTCAACGACATTCTGGGCTTCAAATAGGCCCGTGTGACATGCGATGTCAGCGTCAACTTTACTGGGTTACAATTCCTGAGTTAGTTTCTTATATGCAGTGCTGCCTCACTGACAGTTCCAGTCAGTATGGTAAATGGACTGCATTTCTATAGTGCTTTTCTAGTCTGGGATCAGTCAAAGCGCTTTACAATGTTTGCCTCACATACACGTATTCAGACATCGACAGTCGAGGTAATCATGCATGGCCCACTAGCTTGTCGTTGTGAGCAATTTGGGGTTAGGGTCTTACTCAGGGACCTTCGACATGTAGGAGCTGGGGCAACCGGCAACCCTTCGATTACTAGGCAACCACCCTGAGCCTTGTCGCCCATTGTATGCACCTATGATGTTTGAGAAAGCACGTGTGCTGTGGAAAAACAGGTCAATAAGTTGTTCATTTCATCATTAATGAAGAGGAAATGAAAAAGACCAGATGGTGTTTACAGGCCATGCAAAGACATACTGTTGAGAGAAACAGAACTGCTATCTAGCCTTGTTTGCTTTAACTTAAAGTTTATTATTTCAATCATATGTCATATTCATAGCACATGGTGTGTAACATGTAGACTTGATAAATAAATCAAGCAGTAGCTAACTCAAAGACAAAACTCATTTTTTACAGGCTGCTACATACATATCTCCTATCATACTGACATTTGGGTAGTGATTAAAAGAACTACAGAGCAATGAAAAGTAAAAAAGGTCGAGTCTCACAATAGAGCACATCATGACAGATCTTCCAAAATTCTAAGTACACGTTACATGAAGTCAATTTCAATGCTATCACACTATTAATGTCTGAATATCATGCAGGTTTAGCTCAAACCCACCACCTCTAAGCCACGACCTACCACTACCACCGGTATATGTGTCTTTTCTCAGTGCCAGGCTTCAAATATCAAGCACAGGCACACAGGGACAAAGTTGCTCTCCTCATGAATACTCATCCAGGTGAGCGAGCCAAACACCAGATCTTTGATTCAGGTTTTTGAAACTGATCCCTTTTGTTGAACTAACATCAAAGTGGGAAACAAGCGGTCTTGAACTAAAAGTCCAGATCAAGCACCAGCTTTATGGACTGAGCCAAAGAGAGGCGTGACTCAACATTTTTCTCTGGTGCTTATCCTCTCAACGTGGGATTGAGGGTAAAAATTTATCCATGTAGCTTTTAAAGTTTTTACATATCTGATGTTTAGGAAACTGTGCCAAATCTCCCTGAGCAAAAAAAAATTGCCTTTGTTAAAAATGTCAGGTTTAGTGTCAGTTTAATGCAGAAACGTAAAGTGTGTACCCATAACTTTTACAGTGGCGTTATTAAAAGACATAACTGCGAGTTTGGAAGCATTCAGTGAAATGACCGTTTTTCCAATGTGATCCTCATTAAAATACCTTATTCTGACTTCTAAACTGTTGATGTGAAGTTTGGCCCTTAACAAATCAGTGGGATCCTTATATGTCAGGACAGGGTTTACATAATGAGGAATAAGACGATTTTGTGGGTACAGGAACTTTATTTAAATAATGTTTTATCCTTACAAAAAAAAGAGTACATTAATTACACGCCCGATAAATATTTCACCATAATGTTCACATTAAACTTTGCTTTCTTTTGAGATTCAGACATGTTCAAAGTCGTTGTGTTATATGTGTTGTACTATTAAACATGTGATCTACTGTGCTGTGTGAGGCTGGTGAGCCATGGTAATATTTGTGTATGGTGGACAGTAAGATTAAAAAAACAAAAAATGTATTCCATTTCAACAACAAAGTAAGAACATCCTCAGTAACCTTTCTGCAGCCAGATGAGTACCATAAAAACAAAACCACATCCTCACTGTCCTCTTATTTGCAGAAACACTGGTCGCTCAACAACACAATGGGTCCACATACAAATCAGAATTCAAAGTCGCAGGGCAGGAGGCGCTCGAATTTACATAGAAACTCAATGACCTCGCTCTGCAGGATGGAAAACCCACTAAATTCTAAGAGCCGGTCCCTACGCCGACACATTTGCCTGTTTCGGGGGCAACTTCGCTCAGCTCACACACAAATTGTATGCAAAGGCCCCACGTTGTTTATGTGCACCTGTTTGCGATCTAAAGGGAAACACACAGAACCATAGTTTGCTTTTTATAGCTTAGGATTTGTGAGTTTTAGCTGGAGCTTCCTCTCACTCGTGGAAATTGAGAACTAAGGGTGCAGCATGTCACGTGCATCAGGCAATTTATTCATGTTTATCAGGTTTCATCATTATGCACTAGTTGTGTATTTATGAGGGAATGTGTGGCTTTAAGTTTGTGAATCGAGACTCAAGATGTCAAATATTAGGTTATGAATGAATGCCACCCAAATTCCCAAGGAACAGCGCCATCCTAGTAGCAGTTGTGCCATCCGGTCTGCGACAAAGCAACAAATGTCATTGTTCAAAAATCTGCAAGACCCACAGCTATTTTTGGTATATGCACCAACAGTGCAAGAGTGGAACTCGTTCTCTAAAAACATGCAGGATGGCTAGACGTCTGGATTAGCAATTGTTGCCTTGATTAGAAAAATGTTAGCCTTTGAGAAATCAGCTATTGTTTTTAAGTGTAAAATTCTAATGTTAGCCTGCTCGTTGTATAGCTATGGTCACATTATTCCCAGACCTTGGTTTTTGCTACACCATTTAAGTAAATGTAACTATATTTCAAGTGTGGTGGCATTTGATGGTACTGGTAAAATACCCATGTAGGAATTGTATTGGAGGAATTACTCAGACAGGCACAAATCAACTGTGCAAATATTTTACGTGCGTATTTGCCTTGTTGAAGTCTGACATGTAACTTAGCTCTGGTGGCAAATAGCAAACCATCGGAGCTGGGGGTGGGGTTGAGACAAAACATGACTTCAGCTGGCTGTGCTAATTTATGGTTTTTATGGTGACAACTTGATGAGCATTCAAGGTTGGGAGGGTTACTTTAAAAATGTATTCTGTACAATTAATCTATAATCTAATCTAAGAATCACAAGATTAAGGTAATATTATAACTTTGTGTTTCGGATTAACCCGTTGTCAAACATAGACAATACAGTTTTTGTATCCTGATGATGCAACACCGTTCCATGTACTCCATTACTCTCTCTGCCCATGAATATAATTTCCTCCATTGTTTCCAATACACTTTGATTTACTGGTGGACGTCCCAAGTTTGAAAGAAAAAACGTACAAGGCTCACGTGGCAGAGACAGAATAACGAGCTACAATTATGGCTAAGTGCACCGCAAAGACAAACTCACGCTAATTCATATTAAGCCTATAATTCATATTAAACTCATCAAAATGACAAAAATAAGGAAAACGTCCTGATCTTTAGCCACATTTCAAACATGTATTGTCTCAGAGTAAATTTATCGATATATATAACATACCACTCAGACTCAGTACATAACATGTTATCAATTACACATACAAATATATAGAATTTTCTATTACCTACGGTTATAAAGTGAAGAGGCATCAGTCAAACCTCAGATATTGTCAGCGGCGAGCCAAAGTTCACGTTCTGACCATCACTGTTCCATTGATACCAACAGGCTTTCATCACACGTTTCACTTTGGCTCCCCATGACAACAACAATGCAGTCCATCACACCTGACCACACGAATAAGCATTTGTGCCATGCTTTCCTGATTGGCAGTCATTAATTGTGCTAGCTTAATTGGCAGGTTGAGAAGTGAAAAGGGCGGGATGAGTGCGATGCGCTCCTCTCATTCGTTGCTGTTGCTGTTACTGTCCAGCTCTTTGCATTGCAGGTCTCCCTCGGTGTACATGATATCCGGGATCTTCACCCCGAAACGGTCCACGCACCAACAGATCCCCCGCTTCCGACCACGTGACGGCTTGCACTGCAAGTATAGAATGTTATGGTATAAAACATCAATTTTCTATAGTAGATGTAATTTCAATAGAAATGTAAAGTGAAACCTGACAATGTAAGGTAGCACTGTGATACTGTGAAGCAGAGCAATCTAACTTGAAAGTGGTGCAGTGTGTAGAAGACGTTCATTGATAGGATGTCTGTGGCTGACTCATTCGTCCAGTTTGTCCACTTTGTTAGTGTGGTAAATAAAGGACAGGACAGGAGGATGACTGCGGACCTGCTTGCGTTTGAAGAAGCCCTTCTTGTCGCAGTTGGGGATGTGCAGAGACAGAGGCAACACCCGGGAAGTGTCCTTCATGCTCTGGATCACATTATCCAGTCTTCTCCTGCAAGGACCCTGCACATGCAGATACACATATGAGTGCATGTCTGATTACATTCAGCTGTGTGTGTTGGTGTCTGGATTACTTACAAACTCTGGCTGCAGTTTGTCCATAGTGAGCGGTGAGTAATCCAGGTTGCTAGCAGGCCCCAGCCTGGCCAGCTGCTTGGTGCGGTCCTTAGCCTGCTTCATGGCCTTGGCCTTTCGACTGCTGATGTGGTCTCGTCCATATAGGGGCACCTTAGTTTGGGGCAGCATGGTGTCGTCACGAGATTCACCAACTGATAGAAGCAAGGACAGACAACATGCAAAGTCAAGTGTGAACCAAATTAGTTTGTAGGAATTACATGTCAAGGGCGAAACTCCAATACAAGTAATGTCCTCAATCAAGTAATGTCCTGATCAAGTAAATAATAATTTTCTGAGTTTTAATTTTTTTCCCGCAAAATTAATACTACCAACATCGACATAATGTACCAATTGTTTTTTTCAATTACAATTACATATTTTCCAAATTTCTGACTTATTATATACTGTACATATATATTTAGTATTTTATTTTTTCCCTGATGTTTGGACTTATTTTGAATTTATTGCATTTTTTTCTAAATTAAAAAACTATTTAGTTCTATTTAGTTGTAGGATTTCTCCTCTGACTTTTTGAAGTACAATTTTGTAGAAACAGGGTTAAAAGACTTGTACCCACATAAATCTCAAGTATCTTGAAAATCTTGTGTCTCCGCTATGGGGGACTTTCACATTATCATATTAATTTATTCAATGTGAAATATTTCCCTGTGAAATAGTGAGGTAAGTCACGGCACGATGTGATGATTTCACTGCAGCAGCTAGAGTCTTATTTAGGTCCGTTCATGGCCACTGGCCAGCGTCAAATTGGACGTGTTGACATAAAGGACAACACAGGCTACATTTATGGCAAGTCAAGTTGCCAGTTTGGGGTATATGTAGACCAGGGGTTTTAAACCTTTTATAGCCAGTGACCTAAATGAGATATTTAGTCTCACCCTGGCACCCAGGCTCATGAAAACATGCTATTACACTTGTCATGTGGCAAGCCACCAGAAACAGCCGCAGTCCATTTTGGGTCCCAGCCCCCGAGAAACTCTGATGTACACAAATCTTTCATCTGAGCCATGACATTATACAGCTCTTTGCTCAATTTCCAGGAGTCGCATACAGTCACAGAAACCTCAGCACCCTCTCGCCCTTTTCCCTCGTCCGCCCTCGTCAACCACAAGGCCAGAAGCGACGGCTGGGGCTTGCTTTCCCAAAATGCATTAGCTATGGATGTGTCCGCAGCCTTGATTGGCCCTTTTCCACCGTTTTGTCACGTACACATTACTGCAAATTCTATACATAACATCCTGACGTGATCACTAATCTACCAAACGTGTGGTTGAAACAGGGTCACTGCACACGATCATTAAACCCTCCTCAGCCCCCACCGGCCCCAGATGATGATAAAGGTGAAGATCACGATAACAGTGACGTTGTCTGTCCCTGCCTCTTAATGACAGGTCCTTAGAAAAACCAAGAGATTCCTCGTCCTACTGTTTTCCTGCTGACACACTTTTTCTTTTTTTCACCCAGAGAAAGCTGAGGCAGATAAGCACCCGCTTTAGGTCCAATCAAGTCTTCAGTTGCTAATCCTCGCACTCGTCTAATCTGACCTGTGCTGACTGATCGTGTCTGTCAGTTTTTCTCCTCTTTGTCCTCATGTTTACTCTGGGATGATGAAGATGAAAACTCTAACTCTGTTTTCATCTTCACATTTTCTTTTCCAGATTCACATTTTACATTCAAAGCATGAGATTAATCTAGAAAAATCTTGTTCTGCTTTGATATCTGCATTGTTCCCTTTTGCCCTAGAGGTGTGTTGAGCTCACAGCACCAAGCATGGAATTAATCAAGTAGAAGAGGATATTTCTTATTAATTTAACTTATGCTCCAAGCGAATGAAGTAGAATTAATTATATATATATTATATTAATTTTTTATTCCATTTTTTATCTACTTTATTTGTATTTCTCAATTGCTAAATTTTCCCTTTTTGATATATTAGACTTATTTGTTTTCATTTTATGTTGTTCTTTTTTCTCAGTTTTTTGGAAGGTTTAAACGATCTATATCAAAAGAAATTTCGGGGATCATGAAATTTGTGGAAAACAAGATTTACAAGCCTCATATGCACATGGATTTGGTGGAACTCCTGTGGAAGTCAGTGGATGCATGTGTAGACATGTGCACCCAGCAACAAATGGGGACTTAATCCAGAATGTGGTTGACGGGCAGACAGACAAGGGGATCGGTAACCCACATCCACTCAGCCTGCATTCTGCTGAATCACTGCAATGAGTGGGGCGGAATGGAGTGAAGGCGAATGGTGTGAAAAAGGGGAGAAAAGGAAAAGGGCAGATGAGGAGCAGAATTTGGAATGTGAGTGTTTCCTCAATGTGGAGTGGATCTGAAGGATGAAATTATCTTAGTGGGTGGGGCCACAGGAGACATTTTTAGGAGTGCAAATTGACTGACTGGCAAAACTCAATGTACTGTAAATGTCAATGATTTCTGGCTATTTTTGGTCAGCTTTAAGTTAGTCTATAGATAACTCAGTATGGTTAGACACAGTACTTCAGTTAGCAGCCACACTACGCTACAAAAAGCATCCATCTGTAGTCCCAAAGAGTGCAATAAATCTTATATTCTGTAAGGAATACGGGACATACAAATTTGCACTTTCCCTTTTTCATTTAGGGGCATATTTTCAAACCTTTGCAATGCTTTAATGTGCAAAAAAAAAAAAAAAATGCTCCACCCCTGTATCATCAGTGCACACACTGGTTGGGTTTCCAACGATCTCAGTTTTGCAAAACATGAGTTCACGAATTGAAAGATTGTGTGTATTTGAAACACGAACGTCTGAAAAAATTAGAATTTTGTGGTCAGTGCAGAAGTAATTCTTAAAACTGTAATGTAAACATACATTGTGAATTCATGGTTACATGGGACATGGCGTCAATGTTGAATTTCTGGTTTGATTGTGAGCTGCATGTCAGATATTTGGAGAAGAATAGGGGAAAACAATGTGCAAGTATTGACTGGCCAGAGAAAGTAGTGAAGAAGTAAAGGATGCTGAAAAAGCTGCAGTTCTAGTGACCAGCTTGGCTAATGAATTGAGAGATCCAGAACTCATTCAATAACATATAGAGACACGGAACCATCTCGGAGGCCTAGATGTTGTAGTCAGTGGGGTTGCATGGATGAGAATGAGCTTATTTGGGGTGCAGATTCAAAAATTCAACTAAAACTAGCTCTGAGAGTAGGATGTTGGTTGGCTATCATCATTATGGTAACACAAGTCTGTGTTTACCTTGCCTACATCTTGTGTCTCAGCTGCCTTGTGATCTTGCTTGGGTAACATAGGTAGCAGACACTTGAGAGTGTAACGTTATATCTTTCTAAACCCTTTGAGACTCCCCACATCCTTTTTCTTCTTCCATGGTGGCATTGCACTTTTTCTGTTTTTTGATAATTTCATAACTTGCCGCGCTTTCCGATTGGCTACAATCAAGCGGGAACTCTTTTTTTCCCCCAGCAGAGACCACGCCCTCACACTGATGACACAACGGCGACTGTATCTTTTGCACTGCTGACTCATGGCCAAGTCTGTGTCCGTGTAGTGAGCATGAATCAGTGCAGTGGTTGCTTAGTGTTTTATCCTGGCACAGCGTATCCAGCCACCGTCTCCTTCGGGCCTCCCCGTGTGAACCTCGCGCTGGCTAACCAGGCGTGTACGCATAAATTCCTACAAGAGAAAACATAAATTCTGAATATGATCTCACCGATTTATTGACAAAATGAATTTAGTGTGGACGTTTGCATTGTAAGCTTCTTCCTCGATTACCTATTGCCTATTTTACTGGGCTTCAGTTTAATGCTGCTTAGCCAGAAAAACAGCGGCTCTTTGGCTCAGCCTGCTGAGGTTTAACACGACCAATGAGATTATTTATGTTTTCAGAGCAGCTCAGCTCCAAGAGATGTTTGCAGAAGTGGAATCCGCAGAAAAACAAGGGTGCAACTGACAGAGGAGAAGAGGAGAGAAAACAGGAGGATGGACAGTTGCCAGGTAAGGAAAAGGGTATGTGTGAATACAAGGTATTTTTGCTTGAATATTTCCATTTTGGTAGACTTTCAACTTCGCAATATTAAAGTGCGGACCATAATTTTGAATGTTTGTGAAAACCTTTTGGCTTGTGACTTCATATTTTGCATCCAAAGTGAGTTAACAATCTTTTTATGGTTTGTTTTGTTCTGTTGACACAATACATTTTGTGGTTTGATATTGCTGACGTTATCTAAACAGCATCATGTGATCCTTGTAATTAAACTGGAGTTGGAATATCCCCAAAAATTGGAGAACTTCTAGGAATTCTACCTCCCATTAGATGACCACTGTATGCTCCTAATACTTCCCTCTGTCCATCATTTGCCCTTTGCTTGGTTCCAACCTACTTTCATGACCTCCACCAAGGTGGCTGTGATGTGGAGGTGCTTGTCCGTCTGTTAGAAGGATATCTCAAAAAGTATTTGACAGATCACAAGTTAGACAATGGGACAAAGAACAGAATGAAGACAGTATAGCTATATGTCGCGGCGAGATCCCAGCAGACTCTGTGACTGTCCCTTGTTGAAAAGAACCAATGAGGGGCCTGATGCAGCAGTGCCTGTAATCTCCTCCCCTGTTTTATGGTGGCTGGGGCCCCTGAGGCGATGGGCCACTCACACGAAAACCTACTGATTTACAGCTCGCAGCCCACAAGGCCTTTCAAACCCGAGATGACAGGTTGATTGGCACTCTGCGCTAAATGTTGACAGAGTTCACAGGGTCACGGAGCAGGGGCTTTTGAGTCGTGCGCCTCGGTAATGACAGGTGTCAACCCATCTCAAAGACGGTTGTGTCTTGACCCACATCGGTCTCACTGATGTCTCCTAAAGGCTGAGAGTCACCTACCTAAGAAGGTCTTCATCCCCTCTTCATGAAATGAGCCATAAAACTTCATTTTAGTAAATCTGGTGTTGGGGGATTTGTTCTATGAAAAGTTTCTCAAAGCAATGTTGATCTTGGACAGAATTGAGCTTATTTGCCTCAGACGAGATCAATGTATGCCTTTTTTCATTTACCATGGCAGCACCGGCCAAGCGTGTGAACATGTCTGTATGTGTGTGTGAGTGAGTGTGTGACTTGTGGGCTTTATTAAAATTCCTTCATTGACAAGGGAGTAGTAACATCTTTATCCAGCTGTTTGTGATTTCTTTGCACCAGAGCGCCTTGTTAGACTGTTCCGAGGGTGAACAGTAAATAAGTAAATTCACTCAAGTGTTTTCATTCAAAGACAAGCTTTCAGACCGTCCCTCATCATGAGATTAAGTCATACATCATTGCTGGTGTGAGGTAAAAAGTGTCACATGTCACCCTTCTTTTTCTCATGGTATCACCATGCATTTCCTACATGATTTGACGTTTTACGATGGAACAGATCATTTACTCAAGTATATAGTGTCGAATCTGAAACTCCTTCGAATTTGGTAGAGAACATTTTTTGCATCAGCAATTCTCAGGAGTTCCTCAAAAACTCTACTCGCATCATTGAAACAGCTTGTTCACACTCACTACTGTATTTAGTATTTTGGTACAGGTACTCTTAGTTTAAAGGATTTGCGTACACTGTGCACACTGCAAACAAAATAAGATCTCATAGGAATAACAGGAGGCTATCAATATTCTATTTTATCACCTGGGTTAACCTTGTCCATAGTTACAAGTTCACGAGTTTTCTGTCCGTCTGCTGCACGCTGCAAGTTCATCTGTATCTTATAAACCTTTACAAACAATGCAATACAATCAGAATGTAAACATTCTTAAAGGACTGCAAGAAAACTTGGCTTCTGTTTTTTGAGATTCCTTTTCTCCTTCAATGTGTTTATTTATTCATTTTCTCCATGTATTGTCTATCGCATCTCATAAACCTGACTGAGAGAAATCTCACCATAATTCCTGTGTATATGTGTCCACACATACATACATACACATACCTGTGGAAATGGCACGTTTGTCCATAGGACCTTGAATTCTGACATGAACAATAGCAAATTACATTTTTGTCAATCTCTTTTTCTGTATCTAAAGATATTTTTGTATTTTTTAAATCTTATGTTATTTATTTATGTGTTGTGCCTTCAATCTACATTGAAATTGTTATCCGTAATTTTTTTTGGGTGGGGTGGGGGGCCCCATTTGAAAACCTACTCAGGGCCCCAAAATATTAATGCTACCCCTGCAAATACTACCCTGCAAAGTGTATACGCTACGTCAGTCACATTCACTAACAAGCAGAGTACACTACCCAAAATTCAAATAAAACTTGGAAACTTGGGAATATCTTAGGAATATCAGAGCCCTTTGAACCCCAGCGGAGATAATGGCGTTAATTGGTGTTTGAATTGTCTGCAGGCGGCGCTGTGAGTCGTGGCCTACCCTTGGACGGATGCAGCGGTTTGTACAACTTCTCGTTCCTGCACACCCCACGCCCGTGGAGCAGCGCGTGCAGCGGCTTCTCCTCCCCGTTCTTCGGCAGGCACCGGAGCCCGCGCGTGCACGGCCCCGTGTACACGCCGCATGGCTGGCCCTCTTCGAGCGCGCACGTCAGGCAGCAGCCGCAGCCCGGCTCCTTCACCAGCTGGCAGCCCACCGGCACCGGCGGGCACATGGACAGGGCCTTCTGATCGCACGGCTCGCACGGCAC
>OMNV01008184.1:48353-96702 GCA_900303265.1 Brotula barbata | reverse complement strand
CCGCAGCCGCTGATGCTGAGCAGCGGCAGCAGGACGGCGGGGAAAGTCAGCAGCATAGCGTGTCTGTGTGTCTTCTGGGGGGTGAAGCAAAACCGCGAGATTATCAACTCGATCTTGTGGTCAATCCAAACATCAGAGTTGGGGGGGAGGAGGGGGGAGGTCGGTGCATCCACAGGTGCCTCTCGCAGAAAGTCCGCCAAATCTCACCGCATCCGATGTGCGCGCAATCCACCGCTGTCCTCTCCAAGCTTACAGGAACACCGAGATTTTAAATAACGATAATAATAAAAAAAAATTATCCCGAGCGCGATTCTGTTCCTCTTTATTTTATTTTGTGTTTTAGTAATGCCAGGTGCCGTTTACGCGCAAGCCGTCGTCTCCAAAATGCGGTGGAAGGAAAGGGCTGCGTGTAGGTTCTGTGCCCCGCACGCTTGGTGAGCAGAATGTATAATCTGTGGCTTTGCGCTTGGCTTTAAAAGAAAAAAAAAAGAAACAGCCGGAGGCGAAGCCTGTAACGATGGGTATGTCAAACAATGTTTGGAGGGGGAGGCGCACTTGTCAACTCCGTGCGCTGAGATGCTGATTCCACAGGGCGGGTACTGGCATGCCTCCAGATCTGCCAGATACGACATGATGCTGCTCAGTGAGAGCCCCAATCCTCCTCCGTTAAGGCGTTCATTCAGGGCAGTATAGACAAAGGGGAGGTTTTTCATCAACACACGGGGGAAGAGTGTGACGGCGGTGGGGGTTGAAGTAGTTTAGTTTGTGTTTATTTTATTCATTTGCACAAGGAACGTAACACACAAGACTAGACACGAGGTTTCTAAGCCCTTAAATACGAGTAATTGAGTTGGTAATTGAGTGCAGGCTAAGACAGTTTAAAGGATTGTAACATATTAGGAATCTAGCATACCGTGTTAAATCTCATGATTTCGACAAAAGTCATTATACGAACTAAACACACAGCCTTTACTTTTTCAAGGTATAATTTCTGTAATTCCCCTTAAATTTCCATTTCTTCTGGATGTGTTTGGTATAATTTTGTACAGATTTCCACAGAATGGATCCTGATGTATTGGTGTCTTTGGAAACTTTTGGCTTTTCACTCAACATTGAACTTGAAGACGTGCCCATTGGTGGTTACCTCTGAGTTAGACATGAAAGGACTGTGTGAGTGAGAAAACAACCCAGTTTGGGCTCATGAAGGTGTTTTTGTAACGAAGTGGAACAATGAGAGAATGTAAAAATGTATATATATATATATATATATATATAGTACTTTCACCCCAATAATCTACTCAAGTACAATTTGGGCTATTTATACTGTACTGAGCAGAGTATTTCCATTTGGGTGCCTTTGGACCTTTATTTCTCTATGTATCTGATGTTCTTCCTTCTGTTAGTACTCATTTACTTCCTTCCTTTCCACTTTCATTGGTTTCTTCCATTCGTTCTGTCTTTGTTTCCATCTTTCTCTGCCTTTAGCCTCTTCTTGGGTTTTACATTCACACTGAAATAACCTTGTATTCTCCCTCTTCTACTGTAGTTTCTCTCTCCCACAATTCCCTCTGGTTTTGAGATAAGATCATTCCTTCTTTATTTCTTTTGGCCTTTCTTCTCCAATTTTGCAACAAATAAGCTCAGACCATTACACAAATATCATTCCCTCCTTTCTTCCTTTGTAAGTGGATCAGGAACAAAACACTGCACCATAACTTGTTAGCGGATCCAAAATGGATCCAGACTCATCACAATTTAAAGTGATGAGATAGTGATGGATTGGTGGTGTTTTAAATGGAACCTCAGGATGCCATTGGCTACTTGAAAATCAAAGTTTCAGTTCCATGCTATAAGTTTCTCCCCTCCTTCTTATCATGTCTTTTGCTGAAAATAGCTTTTCAAGCCCTTGCACTCTTTCAGCACTCCATAACAGATGCTGCAGAGTGCTGTAAAATGGATGTAAAACGTCCAGATCTGAGCAAAACGCACTGCTCCGAGCTGTGGTTCTTTTATGACTTGGCGAGGTCAACATCCGGTGTTACAGAGGACAAAACAGCCATAACTTACAGGATGTTTTGGCAGATATGGAAATATGTCAGATGATCAGCATGTTTTTGTGTTTAGTAAACACAGTCCAAGAGCAGGCAAAGACAAGCTCATTTTCTTGCCTAGAAAGTTTGTGTCGGTGCCAAGTTGAGATGTTTTTCATTCCGTTAAAATGCTTTTTGACGCCACTGATAATCTCGACTTGTTCTATAATTAGTCTGATGCGTTTCAGTGCCCTTCACTGTCCCACAATAGCTTCAAGCCTGTTTTAGGGGCTTTAATTTTAATTTATCCTGTTACGACCTTGAAAAAGCCACACTGATCAAGCTCCTTGTTAGAGTTTTGTCTCCTTTCTCCCTTCAAACACTGTGAAATTTTGCCGGCAGCTCCTTCTCACATCTTCCACCCCCCTTGTGTGTCTTTGCCCTTGACCTTTGCTCCATATCAGGTGTCATATGACGTCACGTGTGGTGAAAAGGTCGGCCCTTTGTTTCTACAGTCTACCTGACAGAGAGCCATTCAGATTGTGAGACATCCATCGTTCCCCGTCCAAGCCCTCCTCTGTAGGTCTGAGATTGCCATTAGCACAGACATATTGGAAATGCTGATAATGTCTTGTTCTTGTTTTGTTTGCTTCAGAAGGGGATATGGAGAAAGTGTGGTCCAAGTGATGTTTGGGGTCATAAAATCTTTGTTAAAGTTGGGCTTCCTGTGTGTCACAGGCCATACGAAGCACAGATGGATCTAAGGCTCGGAATTTCCCTTGGAATTAATTTTAGCATTAAACCAGATGAGTACTGGTAGGTTTCTGGAGCTGAGCCACAGAGGCAACATGGGTGTCTTGAGTAATTCAGGGGGCCCCGCACTTTACCAAGGGCTTTAAAGATGTAAAAAAGTAAAATTGTATAATTTAAGTATTTTAGTTCTAGAAATATGAATTTGTGCATTAACATAAGAGAGTTTTAGAGCCACACAATGAACAACTATTTCAGTCATTTTTGATTGAGATACTGGATCTACTTAAACTCGAGGATGATTCTGTGGTATTATATCCACCACCAACTCATACCATGTATCTCAAGTCAAGTTTATTAGTGTGGCCCAGTATTACACACAATATCTTAAAGGGCTTTATAAGACCCCACAATAAACAGTTCCTGACTGCATGGAAGAACAACGACAAGAGCAACGATACAGGAAAATAACATAAATAATACTTAAGGACAGAGATGTGGTCAAAGTGAAAGGGAGACAGCGATAGATGGCAAAAATAAGACATATAAACATTACAATAAAAATAAAGTCAACACTGTTTAATATTGTTTCAGATAAAAAACAAACAAAAACCATTTCATGAAGAGTTAAAGAAATTCCTGAAAATGTATTTATTCGGTGTGGATTTGATTCAAGTTTATAGACACATCAGTTGCCGCAGTGTTGGGTGTACAGGACTTATACTACAGTTTTCCTCTACTTTGTGGTGGGAAATCCCAGTAGAAAATCTTGTTGTCATACTTTTTTCCCAGGCAGTATCTCTTGTAGATCAACAGAGCGCACGTGCATGAAGTGAACCAAGCCATGGAAGGTAAAGTGAATTAAAGGGCACCCACCCACCACATGATGTCATGTTGTACCCAAACACTCCCCATCCTGCAGTCCTGGCTTCATTCCAAAACCTATAGAGGAGTGTGTGTGTTCCTGTGTGGTAGACAGAAATGTACATATATTCAGCACCTGTGTGTCTCTAGAGTCTTTTGACAGGTCTATCACCCACCAAATCTTGACTTTCTGGCCCTCAGAGGGACCCTGAGGCTAGAAAGGAGAGGGAGTCAGACACACAAATCTTATCAACATACATCTCTTGCACTCCATCTACCCTGCTCTGCTTCTCAGTGCTTGTCTGTGTTTATTTCCAAGCTGAAGAGAAATTATTATTTTAAGGAAAAGCAACAGCCGCTGAATAGCAAAACTCTCCAAGCATAGAGACCATTTGTGTGTTGATTTCTCATGTTTCAGTAAAGACACAAAATACCTATTTTGTCAGCAATATCATTAATGATGACCATTTTTTAAAGAAATTAAATATGCTTATTATTTTTTTATTAAGAAATGTATTACTTCATTTTTTTCAATATTAAAAGAAAATATGCATTTCTTTAGATTAACATTGATTATATATTATCAAGTTCCCCTAGTTCTTAATTTATTTTCAAAATGCCTTTATTTGTTTGAAACCCCAATGAACAATATTGGCGATAATGAAAATGTTGATTTGAAATTGCAAATACAAAAGAAAATGGCCCTCAGGCCCTCTCTGGTCTTTGGTATAGTAATTGTATGATATTTCCTTGTATGGCATTAATAGGCCTCTTTAGAATGGAGGTTTAGGGTTAGAGTTTGTGTGCTCTTTAAAGTAATAAGTATGGTTTCTTATGGTATCTTAACTAAACATGCATTTATACAACAGGTCTTAAATGCTATTGTCCCTCTCTGGTCTGCAGTTTGGTTTCATATCCTGACCCAGTTTGTTGACTGTCAGGAGACACTGAAACTGCTGTTACATTTATTCTCAAGACAGACAGAGATGCTTGAGTGGAGAAAACGATCAAAATCGAGAAATAAGCAAACTCAGCGCAAAAATTCGTCAGAGCGGCGATACAATCTATGGGAAAGTACGTTCCAGTGTCGGATTTCTCTTCGGCTCCAAGACTGGAGGCCAATGTGGTGCATTAAGGCACAGAAAACACGCCAGACAGTGAAGTCACCTCTTTGAAATGGATATCCTGAAGGCCCCAATATGAAAAATGTTATATCATTAACCTTCAATTTGGAGTTTGATAACTGGAATTTCACCTGGATGAGAGCTGATTGGAGTCTAAAATGGACTAAGTTTATTGGAGGCAGAAATTGGCCCATTGGCTCAATGAAATTTCACGTGGAGCCATTGGTGGATGGAGTCAGTCATCAATAGCCAGCTCCTCCCACTAACATCTGGCTCCATCCACTCAGTCATCAATGGGTGGAGTTAAGCAGCCACAGCTTCATTCTGGCCCAAATGGCGATTCCAGACCCCTTTAATGCTGCAGATATGGCAAGAAGTTAATTTTGTTAACACTCAGCAAATAACGTTTGCTGAGTGGTGGAGTCAGATATTAACAAAATATAAATATATGAAAATATAATTGTCAGCTCATATTTCTGATGTTACACCATCAGTTTTACACATCAAATTCAAGTTCTTGGTGAACTCAGGGACCTCTATGTGACCTCTATGACATCATATGGGTTACTTCTCGTCTGTGCTTTAGACAGTAAGAAACAGATCTGAATGAGACTAAGTGACCGATGAGGCTACACAAGTTTCCATGGTTTCACAATAATAAGGATTTTTTCATTCATGCAGACCAGTTAACTATTTGTCCATCATCAAAGGCAAGTTGCCTCTACTCGGCCGCTTTGCAATTACTTTTCACACGTGCATTTTTTCGACACAGCGTTGGCTTCATGTTGCTTGTTAGCAGTGCAGCTGCAGCCCACTGTGAATGAGAGCAAATGACTTGTCTGTGTGACTGATGTTACCCATATGACACAGTCAGAGCTTACTGTAAGCAACAAAGCCAAAGAAACCGCTGGAAATGTGCTGAGGCAGCACACTCACACACACACACACACACACACACACACACACACACACACACACACACACAGACTCAATTCCCAGAATCAAGTCTTGATTTTCATGAAGAGTTGTATTCCATGTTGCAGAAACCAAGCTTTGATCTATATGAGGCAGAAGTGTGTGTCTGCCTGTGTGAGCATGTGTGTGTGCAGGTGTAATTTATTGATTCTGCCTCTGTACATCTCCCATAGCTCTGCGCCTGTATTCCCAGCTTACTCTGAATAATCCCCTCTGAAATGTAGAAACTGCTACGAAATTGAATACTTGAGCAAAATACAGACACACAACATTTTCTGAATTTTACTTATAATGCAACATAGTACAGATGTGCAACGCACAGCAGATTATTTCCTGGCTCTGTGCGGGAAATACTGGTTGAAGAAAGTTAAAGTTTAGTGTGAATCCTCAGTCCCTCTTGTCAACACACTTGCTCTGGCCCAGGTCTTAGAGAAAGACCACCTGACGCTGTTTGTCCACTTTACCAAGACAAATGATTTGCAGACAGGTTTGAGTCTTCATGCTCCACAAATTGATAAAAAAAACTTGTTCTGCGGACGGAATCAGTGTGGCACAGACACACCACAGCTTTCCCAACATCTGGAATCAATGAGTTGCCTTGAACTCATCCGTGTCCAATCCACATTTGCCAGGGCCACACAGATGTGCTGACATGGTTTTAGCCAATCTGCCATCTCACGTACCATGCACCGTAATCCTCTCCCTCACCAAACCTTAAGGAGCTCACTATAAAACCCCAACCCCCCCCTTACCTTGCGCTGCTTTAACATGCACATCAGGGCACCCTGGTGATTTGCGGTTTTGCGTTTCCCAAACTTGCCAAGTCCTCAGTGTAATTTGGTGCTGGCGCTTGCAGTTTGCCGTGTCATGGAAATAAGAAATGAGAAAGTGCAGTGTCATCTTAACTCCTCTATGAATCAGACAAACCGCTGCCAGACAGTTTACAGTAAAAGGGAATTTTTGGCGGAAAAACAAACAAATATTGATTGGGGTTTCTATCTTTACTGCAGCCCATAAACAACATATGACGTTTGTAATGTGGTGAACTCCACAAGACGCATCTTTTTCTGATTTAAAGCAAATGTTTGCCATTGTGTTGGGATTTTTATGCTGTACTTCCCAGAGAGAGAGTGGAATAAGACCCTGTGGTGCGGTGTGTTTGGGTTTCTCTAGATGGCGCTCTATTTGGCAGAAATGTATCATTATCTCTGCCAAGGAGGTCGTGCTTTCAATCCAGTTTGCCCGTCTGTTTTTCTACCTTTCTCCCTCATATCTTACACACTATGCAATGCAAAGCAATGCAAAGTGTCACTGCAAATGTCATTGTTATCGTACAGCCAACGCAGTTGCCATTTTCACGCCCAGCGCCCACATTGTGTAGGTAACTAATGCAGTTGTACCCACGGGTGTGTTGGCCTTAAAATAAGGAGTGGTCAGGCAAATTGGTGGAACATTGCTATCATGGGCAAAACCAACTCAAACCATGTATTAGTGAAATTTTATTATTGCGGCGTTGTGTTTTGTGCTATTTAATGAATGCAGTAATCAGATGCGCCTTACATATGTGGGTTCACAATGCGTGTGCACTCCGCGGTGAGCCTCTGGTTTTCCCTGACGTCTCCTGACATGGCTGTATTACTGTACACGGTGTGGGCGTTCTAGCAATGTCAGAGGACGATGGAACGCTCATCCCTCCTCCTCACCTCATCCCATGTGTGCTCCACCTCTGGGTGCTTCGATGTGAAAATGATAAAGTGTGAAATTAAAATAGCCTACGGGTTTACAGAGTAAGTTGCGTAGGTGATTCGTTCCTTGTTTAAGTGGATATGACTGTACACTAAACAAATAGCAAATTAATAACATAACGTTAGTGGATTGTGAAATATAATGATACTTGATGATGATGTATAATATACCTTACAATTATAGATTCATTGTATGGCTCAAATATTTAAGTCTGAATTCTCCCATCAACATCACTAATATCTCTAAGGCTTATTTTACACTATTTTCACCAATGTGGCACAGATCAGATCAGTTTTTGTGAAGATAAATCCAATTTAAATGCATATATACAAAATGATACAGAAGTATAACCTCTACACACGATTGCGCATACACAGTCGTATAACCTCTCACCGTGGCCTACACACGATTGCGCATACACGTGCGTATAATCTCTCATGTAGCCTACACACGATTGCGCATACACAGTCGTATAACCTCTCACGTAGCCTACACACGATTGCGCTTACACACGCGTATAACCTCTCACGTAGCCTACACACGATTGCGCATACACAGGCGTATAACCTCTCACGTAGCCTACACACGATTGCGCATACACAGGCGTATAACCTCTCACGTAGCCTACACACGATTGCGCATACACAGGCGTATAACCTCTAACCGTGGCCTACACACGATTGCGCATACACAGCGTATAATCTCTCAAGTAGCCTACACACCTTTGCGCATACACAGGCGTATAACCTCTCACTTAGCCTACACACGATTGCGCATACACAGGCGTATAACCTCTAACCGTAGCCTATGCTACACATGATCGTGTTTTGACGAGTGTTGTGCGTGAGCTTTCATCTTACGCTGACGTACTTGACTGAAATGTAAAAATATTTATATATGTTTGGTTTATATATTTACAATTGGGGAACGTAGGACTCAATTACACTTTTACAGAATTATTTGAACGATTGAGAGTTGAAAGGGATTTATTCAAATGCCACCGTACCTCATTTGACCATTGAGTCTTAGGTACATCCACAATCTTTGAACTCAAATAATAATTGAGCTATTGTGCAAAAAATGCCTAAAAACTGTTACAGCCATTGTTCACCCGCCTACTTGTTGGCTCAGAACATTTCAATCAATCATTGTATTTCTCTAGCTGACCTGAAGGCAGAAAACCACTCAATCTTCACTTTGGGTTCTACATATTTCAATTGATCCATCATTCTGTCTGTTTTTCCTACTTTCCTTCAATCTTTCCCATTTTCCCTTTCATCATCTTCCCATCTGTTCGTTTTTTTCCCCATCGTTGTTTCCAGTTCCCTTTCGAAAGTTCTTCACACTTTGTATTTCTACTGTGGATGCTTACCTAAGTTACTCTTTTATTTGTGTTTTTGACAGTAAAACTTTTCTTTTTGTAGTATTTTCATAGATTTATTGACATGATGTAATTGGAGTACTGATGTGATTATGCTGTAAACTTGTGGCTGTGATCCTTCTTAGCACCTGCAGAATGCAAAGTGAGAGGCGAGCAAAACATTTCTTGGAAAACAAGTGTGTGGTGTTCCTCATACTGCCATCACTCAAGTGCTTTCTCAGAATTTGTGGTTTCTCTTCATCTACAGGGCGGAATGCAGCAGATCTCCCAAGGAATCGTGGACGATGTTGGCTGTAGCGTGCTCTCCAAGGAACTCTGATTCACTTGTGGACTAAAAGGGCCTCGGCGGCTGTGCGATGCAGTGGTTGATGGGTAGATTTCGCAAGGGTCTTTCCCAGAATAAATCATTCTGTGGTTTTTAGGGTCAGTGGGATTTGGAGAAGCTAAACTAACTGCATCACAGTGTCTGGAATCAAGAGGCGGAGATGTGTTGCCTTCACTGTCCTCAGATTGGGTTGAAAATGGATCATTTGTAGAACACACACATTAAGACCCACACAGTGAAACATCCACTGAGTGAGAATACAGATGTATCGTGTTTACTTACATACTATAAGAAAACAGCAATTCAATAAAAAAAAAAATCAATGATAGATTTTCTACTTTTAACTCCGACATCTAACTGTGGTCTCCATTCACAGTCTTCTGACTGTTTCTTCCTAACATCCTCTTCCTTTTCCTCCCGCTTCCGCCCCGTCCTTCCTTCTCACACCATTTCCTCTATATTACCCTTTCTTTCCTTCCTTCTGTCTTTCTTTGTTGTTGCCTTGTTCCCTTTTTTATTTCTTTCCTTCATTATGAAATCTTCAAATCACTAAATATATGAGCTCAGAAAAAGCAAATAACCTAAACTTTGTTCCTTCCTTCCTTATGTCTCAGGCTTTCTTTCATCACGCCTGCACTTCCTCTTCTTCTAAAGTCTTTCTTTCTGTCTTTTTTGTTTGTTTCTTTTATTTTCATTCACATCAATTCTTTCCATTTTTCTTTCTTCCTTTCCATGATTCTTCCCGTTCTTTCTTATTTCATTGCCCATCAAATCCCTCAAGCTAATGTCTGATATCAGCTCAGAAACTTAATTTTTCCTTATTTATCATCTTTCCTTCAATACTTCCTTTCCCCGTCAGAACTTTCTTCCTGTCGTCATCCATCTTTTTTTCCCTTCCTTGCTCACTGTTTTACTTGCTAAAACATGGAATTCCCTTAAATCTCGAGCACTAAAGTACTTTGGCTACTGTATGTGTTTGCTTTGTCCTGCATTTACATTGCAGGACAAATTGCTGTAGGAACTATACAAATAAAGGTGTATTTTGGCATCCTCTGTGAATCCGTTTGGGTAGGTGAGAGACAGGCGCCTCAGCAAGGCTTCCATCTGCACCGATGCCCAGCAGGAATAACAGCGGCTGCGTGTTGACAATGCAGCACTTTGTGTCTTCACATCCCCCTTAATCAGGTTGGTTCCTGTCTTGATTAAGCCGGGTAATTTGGTTGCAAAACAGCTAAATGGTTCTTAGAAATTTGCTGACGCGGAAAACCTGCACACCTAGCTGCAACCCTCAATCAAGCAGTAAATATGTCAGGTTAGAACGCTCATAAAGCAACACCTCTAATTTCAGCTCACTTCATTCTACTATGGCATTAGACCCGGGAGATCCTTTGGCTTTGACTTGACAAAAAGAATTTGCCTCAAACTCAAATGTGCCGCTTCGGGCAGACGCACACACACAGCGATACATGTGCGTGCATGGATACACACAAAGCACCAATCACCAATCACCAATCACTTCAATGGAGCTTTTCACACTTTATCTAAAGATGATCTTGAATTTTGGAGGACTGATGAAATGATTTAGACTGTCAGGAGTCCATGTTGTGCTCTGTTTTAACTTCACATTTATTGATATGACTTTGAGTAAATCCATCACAAACAGCTGGAACTGATTTAAACCATCAAAACTAAACTAATATCAAAGTTGGTGATTTTTTACCAACACACATTTTCAATAAATATCACTTTTTTGCCATCTCCATCTATATATTAACACCGCCCATTTTAAAATTAACCTCGTAACGAGTGACCAATCTGTTTCAATAAAAGTAGTGAAGTAAATTCTAAAAGTACAACTTCAAGTCTGCAGTGAAGCACTTTTACTTCACGTCATTCACACATTCTTGTTTTTTGTTTCAGTTGGTAACGTCCACAGAAATGGCATTAAGTTGGTCATGAGCCTTTGCTTCTTGTTTTTAGGTCACAAAATAAAAATTAATGATGAAAGGTAGAAGCTATGAACATAGAATCCTTAATTTGGTCTTAAAACCTAAAAAAATGATTTCACTGCCCATCAGTGAATTTCCATCCTTCTTTGTCTTGTGTAAATTTGCTCATGAGTTTACGCCCCCTTTGTTGATGACTGCGGTTGATAACTCTTAAATTATCTGTAATTTGCCAGGTCTTATGTAAACCCTGGCACTCTGCTGTTAGCGTTTTACAGCAGCATGGTGAAATTATGGAAAATGATTGTGCTGTGTGTACGCTTCATGAGTTTGTGTGTGTGTGTGTGTGTGTGTGTGTGTGTGTGTGTGTGAGCACGATCTGAGCATTTCATGCCAGGCTCTTTTACAGGACCAAACTGGCACAGGTTAAATCAGGTAAGTCATCTGAACAATGTGAAATATTCTGCTTCCGTCAGTGTCCCTGAGCATCTTGCGTTTCATGGCAACGTGAGAGGCCATGGAGGCCATCGCGATAACGCAGACAATTCCACTGATATTGCAGATTTGTATCTTTGCTGCTGCTGAGCTCGTCAGTTCCACAAGTTTGCATGCCACAGAGAAGGAAGATAAGAGGGCGCATCATGGAAATGTGCACGCGGAAGAACTCTCCCCCCCTTCATCTCCATCTAACACTCTGCCTCCCCCACAAAATCTGTCACGTATTAGATACATGCAGTGCAGCACCTTCCAAAGTCAGCTGGATTCAACCACTTGCTCTCATGTTCGGTGAGCTGTGAGCTCCTGCCAGGGCCGTGTCTATTTTTCAGGACATGTGATCCTCTAAAAGAAGGGCATTGTCAGCCTGGAATGAGTCAAAGGGTGTTGTGTTTTGTAGACAGAAACCCACAACATCTTTGCTCATCAGTGAAAGACGCACTGTGGTCTTGTGTTTCAGGAGCTTAGGATGTTTCTCCGACACAAAAAGAGAGAAAGCGAGAAAGAGAGAGAGACGCTTTAATGTTCACTCCAGATGTGAATGTTGAATGATAGGAGCGGACAATGGTGATTTCAAAGAATACAGACCTACTCCGAATCTCTGTTTTCTGAATGTTGCCAGATAATCACAAAAAAGGCCAAAACTTCTCTGAGGTCCCCTAGCAACACAACAGTAGCGACGCTCTGCGGAACGGCAGTGGAACAACTCACCGTTGGTCCTATATCAACACATTATTGGTTTAGATATACATTTTCACATAGATACTCTGAGAGAGAACGTCTGTGTTATTTGTATCACCCTTTAGTTTTGTGGTGTCTTGTGTCATTTGTTTACATTTAGTTAAGTTTCTCGAGTTTCGCTTTTGTTTTAGGGAAGGCAAGTTTATCTAGAGCACCATCAGCACACAAAGACGACTCGTAGTCCTTAACAAAGGCATTAAGACCTTGGAATTGCAGATTACAAATCAAAGAACATGTAAAGAAAAAGGAAAGCAAGTGTCAAAATGTATAGAATGGAATTAAAGCAAAGAAACAATACCTCCAAATTCTGTTACACAACTTAGGAAATTTGAATCCAGGACTTATATCCAGGACATATGTTAGATATGTGTTTATTATCTCTCAACATTTAAGGATCTTGGATAATTTTCCTAATTATTTGAGAAAATTTTAGAACTCAAGATATATCTCTTTTATAGTGTAAAAACACACACAGAGCTGAATCCTCTAATGACTTTCTGACCCCATTCAGACCTGGTATTAAAATCAGACCTGAACTATCCAATCTCAATTAAGTACAAGTTTGAATGTGCAGACCACACTCAGTGATCTGGTCTGGGCCACATGAGATCAGGTATGTGTGTGTGTGCGTGTGTGTATCTGAACGCAATGCCTCCTCAGGACGCATTGAAGGACCGTCTGCTCAAATGACTAGCAACGCATAAGCAAAAGTACAGACTCATTACCGTGCCAACAATAGGTCATAAGGAGCAAGAACCCCCCATAAACAAAACGTAGTGGAACAAGGAGCAGATGAATACAGAAGAAGACACAACAACAAGAGAATATAACACGACATTTCTATAGAGATGGAGGAGAATGGCGAACACTGGATCGCCTACTTCCCGACAGACAGGAAGCAGCCTGTGTGGCTGGGAAAGCACATCTCAGACCCCCTGACTCTCTGTTCTGGTGTCCCTCAGAGTTTTGTGCTCTCCCCTCTCTACTCTCTCTACTCCAACCACTGCACCTCCTCTATTAAACTCTGCAGTTTTCAGATGACTTAACCCTGATCCAGGATGGCGTTGAATCCACTTACCAACATGAAGTGACACAGCTGGCATCTTGGTGCAGTCAAAACATGTTGGAGCTTAACACCCTGAAAATGATGGAAGTGAGCTCCAGCACCCATTACCACCCCCTCACTATAGACTATAGTCTCCAAAGACCACACATGGGAGTTCAACGTTGACTCCAAAATAAAAGGCACAACAGAGGATGTACTTCCTGTGTAGGCTGGCCATGGCATCATGGTCCAATTCTACACTGCGATCATGGAGTCCATTCTCACATCATCAATCACAGAGTGCTTCCCCTCAGCAACCAAACCGGCCCTCTGCAGGCTACAGAGCATCGTCTGGTCAGCTAGAACAACCATTGGCTGCAATCTCACCCCAATTGAGGAACTATTCAAATCCCAGCCCAGAAACCCAGCAATTAAAATGATTTCTGACCCCTATCACCCTGTACTCGCTCCACCGAGCAAGCACTCCACTCCACCAAAACCACCAAATCAAGGCACTTAAACAGGGTAGTACCACTGTTCTACAGCTCTGGTTGAGAAACACATTTGTCAATATTATCAGTGTGTCTTTTTTTTTTTCTGTCTGAGTATACATATATGTCCACATTGTTTCATATTTATGGTACTATACTGACATTATTCTGGCCAATGTGGAAAAAATCCCCAAAATTCTACAAAGAAATAAAATCACAGTTGAAGTATAACAGTAAAAGTCCTACATTTCCTTGGATTTCTGGGTTTTTTATGTGGTTGTTCCAAACCACACATTTTCTTCTTTTTAGCCCATTCTGTTGTTAATTTACTTGTTGGTTTTGGGTTGTCCTTTTTCATCATCCAACCTCTGTTAATCTTCAGATGACTGGCCGATACCCTGCTATTCTCCTCCAAAGCTTCATGATGTAAATTAAAATTCCTTTCTCCCAATCATTGTAAGTGGTCTGAGCCCTGAGGCAGCAAAGCAGTCCCAAAGTCAAAGTCAGGAGTCATAATCCACCGATTGAACGTTTGAATACCTGAAATGTCAGCTTTTAATTGCAAACCACAAGGCAATAGTGGAGAAAAACAGTAGCAGACGCCATTACAAATTTGGAGCCTGGAAGCTCAGAATAGAAGTGATGTCTTTTGGCTGCCACATTGTGGAGGAGTTACAGGCATGGCAAATGGGTCCACACAATATGCTGGAGGAATTATTGTCCCTCTATATCCTGTCTGGCCTGGGAATGTCCTGAGATCCCCCAGTTGGGGAATATAGTCAAAGAGAAGGACTTGGATTAATGACATGGGGTATTTCACACATTCCATGTGCAGAGTCCATTGGGTGACCTAGGCAGAAATTCCCAAGAGGGGGGCCCTCCAATCAATGTTCATTGGGGCGGCGTGGCTTAGGTGGTAAGGTGATCGCCTAGTAATTGAAGGGTTGCCAGTTTGATCCCTGAGCAAGACCCTAACCCCAAATTGCTCCCAACAAACAAGTGGGCCTTGTATGGTTACCTCGGCTGTCGGTGTGTGAATGTGTGTATGAATGGGTGAATGTGAGGCAAACATTTTAAAGTACTGTAGAAATGCAGTCCATTTACCATTACCATTATTTTATAAATAATTTGACACCCAAAAAAAATATGAAATCTTGTAATATTCAAAGTATAGATATAAAGAATAATAGAAACAAACAGTGAAAGACAGAGAGTAATCATGATACCTGTTCGACAGGGAATGACATGGCTTGACCTTTAGGGAGGTTTCTCGGTGGATGATTGCAAATCAGCCATTTGTTGTTTCAGGGCTCAGTGGTGGTTGTGGTCACTGCAGACTAGTGGTTGCCACATTTTGAGAGATTACTATTTGTTGGCCCTCAGGAGCTCCCTACAGATCTGGGGCCTTAAGCAGTTGCCTGTGTTGCCTGTTCAGACGCAATCCTCGTGTAGAATGTGATTGATGTTTTACAGAAGTAAAGTAAGTAAAGAAGTAAGTCTTCATTTCAATAGTTGTAATAATTCAGCACTATTTTCATCAACCAAAAACATAGCTATTCAGAAACGGTCTCCTGGGTGGCCTAGATCTACATTCAAAAAGAGTTTTCACGTTGTGGTGTAGACGCAAATGTAGTAACTCAAAACCCCTGACGTATGATTGTTATGTGATCTCGTCTTGTAATCCTGGATTTGACCCAAACAAACAACATGCGGGGCAATGAGGCACAAATGTTAGTCTCTTTACTTTCACTGCATTAATGGAGTATAAATAATTTTGTACAATATACATGTACTATTCCAGCAGTATACGGTTCTAAGTCAGATTATAGTATGAAGGTATGGTGGAAATGGTGTAGACCTGCTCATTTCCTTCAGCATGTTTACAGTGACTGCCTGTTGGAGATATTTATTCATATTTGTTATTTTGGAGTGGACAGTTGACTTTTTTGAATTCATTTTGAAAATGGCGGTGTGGACCGAAATCTTTTTGACACCAAAATGTTTTGAAATTCATCAGGCTTCGTGTGGACGTAGCCTGGTTTACCTCCAGAGGTCACATGATCTAATCACATCTGTGGATGAAGTTGCCTCCCATTCCATGGACGCATCTGCAGCTGGTGCATTAAAACGAAGGTTTCACTGCAGTACCTAAACATAGTACTTGAACGCTCAAGTTGTAGGATACTTAAGTTGCAGAAAACAGAGCAAAACAAAGCTTTCAGCGAGCTGTCACTAACACGTCTTAATACCCAACATAGACCTGATTTAATGACATGTCACAAATGCTGCCGGAGTCACAGCTTTGGTGGAGACGTGACTCTTTTACAATCACATTCAGGAGTTGATGGAAACGTGTCAGAAGGACGCGGCTCTCTCCTCACCGCGCACACAGAGGCGCTCTTGTTTTCGACTAGAGACGCACGTGTCGCGTGCATGTCAGTTTGTGCAGATCGCCCTAACAGAACCGTTGTGACAGGCATGACTCGACAGCGCGCCACATTTCTCCTTGGCAAGCTTTTGGCGGATTCTTTGATTCTTTTGTTTATTAATGAGGATATTTCATTTCTACTTTGCTGTTTTTCTGTGTTCTTCCTACTTTTCTTTTGTCCTTTATTTCTCTTTTTGTCTTTTTTTTGGTCTTTTTTTTTCTTCTTCTATTGTTACTAATGAGTTTATCCGCTTGTTTTTCTGAAACTATAAGGCCGAAATTATAATTTTGTTCATCTGAAGACTACCAACAGGTATAAATATTGCCGTAAGGAGCAGATTTTTATTACTAATTTTTAGTACTTATTATCAGTTTTGTCCAAATCTGTTCCGACCTCCACTTCTTCTTCAGGTATGCCAGTGTGGAACATCCACTCTCACAGAGTGATGGAGTTACAAATTATTTGATTATTCTCAATCAAGAAACAAAAATTTAAAATTGTAAAAATAAAAACAAAATACTGAAGTGCTTCTGGCTTTCAATTGACACAAGTGGAATCAGTGTCAGGGACCACCGGCAGCACTCCCACAGACCACCGGCTGAAAACCCCTGATGGACATGACAATAAATTAGATGTAATTATACTTTTCTCGATCTTCCATTCCTGCTAAAAGCAGTGAACATTAGTTTGAGTGCATGTTCCATCACTGCACACACACACAGGTGTGCGGTAAAACTTAACCACCAGTGGGTCCATCTTTACTTTAATATAACTTAAAATTTGAGTGAAAGGTCCCACGCTTCCAAATATATTAAATAGATCAGTGTGCATTCTGGGAAAGTCTGGGGTTATAAAAGTTAAATGGTCCATGAAATTAATCCAAAATCATTTAAATAACCCTCAACTGTTGGCCTTACGGTTTACTCAATTGCCAATTAATTTAACAATGTTTAACAAGTTAATTCATCCTTGCAGAGAGATTTACTTGACACTATGCCCCTCCACAAGGACAATTCAGCAGAGCAGCTCCTCGTCGGCATGGGGGGATTGAGTTCTTCGGGTGATGGATTGTTTCACTGCCACTGCCCGACATTCCGCTTCCCCCATCCAGCTGATCCAACTCAACCACGGCCGGCAAGGAAGCAAAGTTTCCGTCTTTGTGTTTGCAAACCAGTTTCCTTCCAGGGCCAAAGACAGAACAGGCTGCTATTAATTACAAAGAAATATTATCCTCTTGTGGGAGATTCGCAACAACACCAGTATCCAAAGCAAACAGATACGGTGTGCTTGGAAGCTTGGTGCCTTGTACAGCTGCCATGCCAAATCCAGGCCCACAGATCCTCTTACAGCAGATCAGAGAGAGAGAGAGGGAGAGCCACAGGAGGAGGGCAGCTTTGTTATCATGTATGCCGCAGCATCATAATTCCCATTTTAAGCACACTTCTTCATGGCCGCAGAAGTGATGGGAAAGTATCATCAAAAAGCGCTTCTGCCGTATGTTCACCCCTAATAATCTGAAGAGGGTAAAGTCTGCAAACTAATGAGGAGTCTGCGAAGCAAAATTGTACAGAATCTGAGGAATCTGACTGCATGAATGTGTGATAAATGCTTTCCAAAACGCAACATGGTAGCAGATGGTTGTGTGGGAGGTTGCGAGTTTTTAAACGTTCATAACACCATATCAGGCCACGAAACACCTCGGTGGAAAAGGGAAACGGCCTTCATTACAGACAAGATGTTCAGTTTTGTTGTAGGAAGCTTCTCCAAGGTCATGAACTGCTAAGATATGACAATAACAGTTTAACACTGCTCTCCCATCAGGCGGTCCTGTACTGCAGACAAAGCAAAGCAAACTAGGGGGGGAATTTGCTCAAGTACGCAACACTTTACTGTCAGGTGATTGTATACCAGCTGTTAATGAGTTGACGTGATCCTGGATGTGTTCTTAGAAGGAGAAAACCATCTGTTATATGTGTTGAAAGAGCAACATGTCAGTAAACTCCAACCTAGGTATACAGGATTAGATCTCTGCTTTAGATTATTAGTCTCGTTACTTTTCCGTCTACTCCGTAACTAATAATGTGTAATGTAATCTATTATATTCGCTACTCTCGGGTTGAATTTGTTTCAAATCCTCATATGCTTCGAGGAGAAGCTTTCGTTGGGCCACAGTTAAAGGTTGCCCTGTTCTTCTTGCCATGGTTTCAGCCAATCAGAAACTTGCTGATCATAGTTTTGGCTAATGATGAATTTGCCCATTTCAATAAAAATGAGAATGCACAATTATCTCAGATGGGCTTAATCCATCTGTTTTAATCAAGACCTCAGGTGGGTCCAATAGATAGATAGATAGATAGATAGATAGATAGATAGATAGATCTGTTGAGCCAGTAATGTTATCGCTGATAACAACAAAAAAAAAATAATGATTACAAAAAGCATAGAATATATAGAACAATATAACATGATATAATATAAAACTGAATTAGCCACGTAAGTGTTGATATGATTAATGGATCTGACTTATGTCATCAGATCTTGGATTTATTGAGCCTTGTGCAAAAAGAACCACCCACATAAAGGAAGAAAAATAAACATGCAAGTATAAAAGAGGGACCTATTTGTTTCTATGTATTTAACCTTTTTTTTTTTACCTGGCAGTCCCTTGAGATGTAAAATCTCTTTTGCAAGAGAGAGCTAATGAAGCTAACAGCTTCACAACACAACAACTTGAAAAAAAAGAAGGAATCACCTCAACAATTTGACTATATAAACAGTATCAGTAGAGTAAACTATCATCAGAAACATACCTCGTTGAAAAAGTTCCATTTTTCAATAACAGAGGTTTGTATAACGATTCAGAAGTCTTTTAGAGGAATTAAGGCATTCATTTTCACATGGTTTTGTCATTCAGTGACTATGGTGCAAAGTGAGAACATGTAGGACAGCAGGGTGAATTATGGGACTACATGGTAGTGTTGTAGGCAAGAAGGAAAAAAATAAGGGGGCTAATAATCCAGGAAGAAACAAGAAATTATGTTTATGGAGAGAGGAAATGAAGGAGGTGGGGAAGAAAGGAAATAGAAAGCACAAATGATAATAATATTTGTGATTCTATCTCATTGTGAATGTGAAAGATCACATTCTGTAAAGCAATGTGTAACAAGATAAAGTTCAAATATACTTCCAAAATGTATCAAAAAGCCTCATAAAAATATCAACGCTGAAACTCACTACTGTACTTACTTTAAGTATGGAACATAAACACATCGTCCCCCTGATTCTCTTGAGATTAGGTATATTATGTTACAGACAACCAAAACTTCCATGACAGCAGAAAGCATCAAAAGAAATCAAACCTGTCACCATCACCCACATTTAGCTTGTAACAGATTTGGTTACATTGGGGGCCACACCGAGGCTCTTAAACCTGTCACTTTACAGATTTAAGCCATAACGGGGCCCCTGAAGGTCCCGCAGTACTGTACATAAACATTGGCCTTTGTGTCTCTGGTAAATAGCCATTATTGCACTGACGTTGGCTGAGCAGCGTGAGGAAAAGACATCCTGTGCAGTCAGAAAGGGAACAGAGCAGTGTCAGGATGATGGATGAGGCCGGTCCTGTTGTTTTGATGGAAAGATGTTCCACGGTGGATGTGTGTATGTGTGTGCCTGTGTGTGTGTTGGGGGGGAGGGGGGAGTGATACCCAGTGGACTGTGTGAGTCATATACAGATGGGACACACTGATGGTGTTTGGGGTCTTGGATTTCCTTCCTGATTGTGGACCGAGTCCACTGGTTGCACGATGGTTCCATTGTTATTATCAAATGTCCTCTTTTGTTACAATTTTTTTGTTCTAGTTGCGCCAGTTATCCTCATACGTTAAATGTGCCCGACACCAAGTCAGTCTCAATTCATGAATACCTTAAATATCGTAACATATCTTATTGTGACAAAAACCTACATGAACCTCTAATCAGTCAATCTATCCACTATCTACTGTTTTTTGTATTGATGATCAATTTTCCTTTTTTGGTACACCGAGGATATTCGTAGATTGCTACGCTTGCTTGCTGCTTCAAGTTTGGCTAATGCTGGCAACCCAGGAGTCTGTCTGGCTAACTGAGAAACACAATCTGACGAGCGTGTAGAGATGAGAACTGGTCTTAAATTGGTACCGGTTCCTGATTGTAAACTCACACAATATGCCCATCAAAATCCATGCGATTGCATTATTAACAGTTTTACATTGTAGATTACAAACAAGGAAGGTTTGGCGTATCACAGAGAACCTTTGAAATCACCGAAAATCTCTACCAACTAAACAAAGGGCCTCACAACTGAGTGTGTCTGTGTGTGTGTGCGTATGTGTGGACTGTCACTGTCATCAAAGACTCCATCACCACTCTCTTTCCACACGTGGCTCAGTGGAAGACAAAACACGTTCCTCACAGTGTCGGGGAGGCCTGTGATTTTCTGCCTCTGTTCACCTCACACGACGTTCGCTGGACGCAAAGAAATTCCTGTGATTTAAAAACACTGAGGAGAAATTTGGATTTTCCGGAGGGAGATTGATGCTTCCAGTCTTGATCCAAAGTCAATTCACGCTAGACCTGGTTGGGATTGAGGATTTTGCCTGACAATGCAAAGTGGAGCTTCAAACGGATGCTGATGGACACTTTGGCTGTAGTAAATGTTGACCTGTTGACCTTTGGGTTCACAGATCGGTCCTTTAACCGCGGCCGACCTTCAGAGGCGGCTTGCTGGTGTTGTTTTCCTCGTCAAGAGAGGTGAGAAAAGATCTTGGCCAGCAGTTCTTCAAGTTCTCTTTGGGGTGCAGAGCTCAGTTCAGCAGGTTCAGCTCAGGTCTGCTGGCGAGTTAAAGACTGTCTGGACCTTCTGGGATCTTCTTGTTGCCGTGGTGATATTCCCGGATGACTCATATTTTTTCTCTGTATTTATCAAAGGAAGAACTGCTGAACATGTACTGCATCATAAAGTTACATACACTCCAAACCTCTCTGCTCTGCTGCTGCCTGCTGAGCTGCTGCACTGCTGCAGGTGTGGTTTCATTGTTTAGTTCAACCGTACGTCTGACTGGCACTGTTGAAAGGGGCTGAATTATGGTTTTATACTTCCTGTTTGGGGATTTCAACCAGAATGTACCAGAAGCACACTGTATTTTCAGTTTTAGAAATCGTGACTTTGACTTTAAATATATATTGAAAAAATATAATACGGAGGGGGAAATAATCTGAGAATAACAGATTAAAGTAAATGTACAAGAAAAAACGTGGATATTCTCTGAGATTATAAAGTTGCAAATATATGAGAATAAAAAAACTTGGAGTTATAGTTTAAGGCAATGTCTCTGATGATAATGTGGTGAATCCTGGCTATGGTGATTCCACTGGAATATAATTATAATCTCAGAGAATTTGACTTTGTTTTTTGCCAACAGTGGCTCTGACATGCCCTCCTCTCATTGAGTGTTGGCCACAGTGATATATAGGATCATGTTGTCTTGTTGGTATTTTTCTCTATTGTAACAACGTGACCTTGCTCATATCACTTACAGTCTTTCGTGGTTTAAGGCAGAGGTGAGATGAAAGAGTCATGGGAGGAAGAGGAAGAGGACACTCTGCGTCTTGCTTTACCTGCTGCCCCTTTAAGGACAATCTTGGTATTATTTCTGTTCTTTTGCCCACTGTCTCTCGAGGTTGTGATAACATATTAGCCCGCAAAGTACTGAATGTATCGGAGTGCATTCTGGGGAGGTCTGTATAAAATGACACCAATACAGGAAGGATAGGGCAGGACATGCAGAAAAGGGCACAGGGCTGAATCCAACCTGCACCACTGTGGTATGTGGAATGCGCTCTACCAGGTGAGTAACCTAGGCGCCCCTATTTAGCGTGATAAACTTTGTCTAACCAGGAAGTCCATTGAGATATAAAATCTGTTTTTGGATGGAGACCTGGCCATGACCTTTTTCTAAAACAAACAAGTCATACATATTAAAAGAAACTTAATAAGGAAGTTCAAAATTAATGAAAAATGCTGACATTTGTTATCTTATAAATTGATACAAATACCATTGAATAACCGTGAAATGTTTGCCATAAAGTGGACTCAATTACCAACTAATTTGCCAGTTTTAGTGGGTTAATGGATCATTTGGTTATTCGTTTTAATCTAGATGGCCTGGTTTTGATCAAAGGGGTAATCTGGGAACTTTATAGCCTGTCTAACTGAGGGACGGGAAAATGAGTAAAATATTATCTTATTTGACAGGAATGATGACCAAAAATGTGAAAATACCAGCAAGGTAAAAAAAGAAAATGAGAAATTACTGTCAAATAAAACAGTAGTGCCGACCGTTATTAGAAAACTATCAGCGCTACAATAAATATCCATTAGTGTTGTCAGCAGGTTGGGGTTTTATGTTCCATTCATGTTTTATTTGGAAAATGGACTTCTCTGAACAATATCGCTCCATTACAAAGAGCTTCAGTAGGTCACAGTGCAGTGGATTCTACCTTTACCATGTGCACACTGGCACAGTACACTGAAGAACATGTGTATGCTAAAAATATACTCCAGTTACTTAAGATATGAAAGTGTCTGGCTGCTGTGACAAAATACCCAATGTAGTGTCACATTCTTTAATTGCTGAGACTCTTCAGAGGACAAAGAAGTCTGAAAATGAAGAATGTAATGCATGTAATCTAGGTAACAAGTGAAAATATTGAGGAGAATACAGAAAATATACCAATGTGAAGGTAAATATACTGTTTCCACACATCACACATCATACTACCTCCCGCCTCCAAAGAATTCCTGCTATGCTGTGAATGGAGAGATTTACTGTGCGGTTTACAGAGGTGTGAATTTACACCATGTACACACTGGGCAGGTTGGGGAAATGTACGTTCTTTGCCCTGCCATTCATGATAAAACTGACACTGACACTGCTGTTTTCTGGCAACGTCACCACTGGATGAATCTGTGTACGTTCCACCATGGAGGAGATTGTCTCGATTTTTATTGCTGTTGGCATCAATCATAGACTAAATTATGGTTGTGTAATGGAATCGGTGCTGAATTTACGGATACCAGGAAAAACATCGGAAATGAATGGTGGTGGTCGGTAATTATCATTGCCTTTTAGAAAAGGCGAAACCCCCTCAAAGTTAAGAAATTATTAACTTTGGAAAGAGACTGACAATGTTGTGCCGATCCAGAATTTAAACCACCAGGGTGTGTGTGTGAACAGAGTGAGCGCTGAGAATATATCCACCTTCAAAAACCAGGCTCTGAAGAAGATGAATGTTCATGTTAGAGGCTTGGATGATGGCAAAAGGCGTCTCAATTTTAACACAGATATCCTTTGGCCTTTAGAAAACTGTAATAAAAATAACAACTAAAGCAACTGAAGCTAATTATGGGTTAAGTCCAAACATTTTGGAAATACTGGCTCTTGAGGAAAACCCTTCTCAGAGCCCAGAAAGAGCCACATTTTAAAAAACACTTGGGCCCCAACATGACTCAGTTACTGAGTATTTTTATTTATGAGCGTTTAGCTTGTCTCATAAATATAATGTGCTGTAGTGTTTTGAAGTGTGCCAACCCCTCACCCATTTCTAAAAAGTCCCAAATTGACCATCAGGTTTTCCTGAAATAGTTCGGATTCCTCTGAGCTACTTTTATGGTTTTTATGATGTTTACAAAGGTGAAAGCCGAGGAGGAGAGAAAGGGGTCAGTGAGGAATATCAATAAGATGCTGAGCAGAACACAAAAGCTCATGTGTTTTTATGAAAATGACAAAATAAGCAACTGCAAAAGTCCGGCGCCCAGCTGTCAGGTTGCTAGTTTAACACAGTGGGATGTAATTCATAGTTGAAATTGAAGTTTGCTTTCTCAGAGGAACAGACTGAGATTATGTGATTGTAAATCAATATAATTGAGTCAAATGATTTGGTGAGTGTTTGATTAATTGAAATTGGTCGTAGAGAGGATGGCTGGATGATTGGCTCGGAAGATGAAGACGCTTGGTGGGGGCTCTGTTCTTTTTCCATAACCAGGCTGAACAGGACGAAGACATTTAAATGGGCCTACAATTTTCCACGCCACTCAAAGCTAATGTGAGCTGAAGAGAGCTGAACCCCCATTTTCTTTAGCTCTGCTTGCTGGTCTCCACATTCAATGTGGCTACAGTGACATAGCCATGCAGTGACTGGCTCAAACATTACAGAATCGCAAACCACAGAAATGAATTCCCCAGAATTTATGTTTGACATTTAGAGCAAATCTCTGAAGAAATATCTTTTTTTGCTGTGTTCTGTCAACAAAATGGGACTTGATAGCAGAGGATGTCCAGGCACTCATTGCTATTTAGTCAGAGGACCAGATTTGACCACATTTACCGATGGCCATCAGAAGATGAAAATGAGCCAATCATCCTTTCAGCATACCTATAATCCATCAACTAGTTAGACTAAAATGGAATTTCACTTATGTCTCACTTATATTTCACTTAAGGTCTGCTGAAACAGTTCACAGAGTTTACACCATGGAATACAGGCTGATTGATAAGTGATGAACTTTTCCACAGTAATGCCCGGTGGATTGTGTGTTTGCTGCCCTGCAGAGATCCTGGTTTAGAGGAGTGATTTAGAGGAGGTTCCCTTTTGATTAAAACAACACTAAAACCATGAAAAGAGCTTGCATAAAGGCTTATTTGGTACAACTCCTCATCATGTCTCCGTGTGTTTTAGAGTCTCATCATTGCTGTAAAAAAGACGCAATTACTTGGTACAGAAGAAAAACGACTCAAATTATTTTCTCAGGTTCTTGCAAGATTTTGCAATGTATATTTGGAACAAGGAGACTTAATCTAGGCCATTTGCTGATGAAAACACTAAATGTTTTGGCATACGTGTTGTTTGACCGTATCATGGTTCCTGAGGATTTCCTAAACATAACAGTGCAGAATTCAACACAATTATGGCTGGAAACTAAACGCTGGGTTTCACACACTGCAAACACATGCTCATGAGCTTGGTTGAACCCGCCTGGAGGCTTGGGTTTTATTTGACTCCTAAAAGGACTTTAAAAAAAATTGCTAGGATATAAAAAAAAGTCTATTGGACAAAATGGTTTCTTCCTTTTTTTTCTCCAATTAAGAATTTTCCATTTTTTTTCTTCTAGAAAATGAATATTTTATTAATTTATGTGTTGCATCCATTATTTTTCATTATTTGTTTTTTTTCTTCTTCTAGATTTTGTGGCCTTATTTCTGGCAGCTAATTTTCTAATATCTTGCTCAAAGAAGAAAATTGCCTAATAATTTAACTTTGATGAATTTGTTTGTCACTGAATGTTCTTCAATCTTTTCTCAGATCAGGTGAAAGTAATGTAAATTATGACAGAAATGTGATGTGCGAAGACGAAATAATACACTTATCATCACTGCCCGTGGTTATAACCACCTGCTGCTCTGAAGTTTGAATCTGTTTTCTATCTAACAATAATACGGTCCGTTCCTCTTTGGAGGAGGCAGAGCCAAAACCAAAACAAGCAGGTTGATTTTTCCATTTGATAAGATTGAGTGAGAAATTTCCCTTGTTTGAAAATTTACAGTCCAGTGGCATCCGCTTGTGCAGAGGTCAGGGTTTTCCAAAACTAGTTGGTCTGTGTGTGGGAAGGTCATACATGGGTGAGCCGCCTCCCACACACACTACACACGCTTTCATAGATACAGTACATAGAAGTGGTGAAATCTATATCAAATGATCTTTTAAGAAAAATTAAAAATGCCATTACGTTACTCAATTCACCCATGTTCTGGTTCTGCTACTTTTGCAGTACCGTCCTCCCAGACATTTGTAGAGGAGCTCCATAAATGCTGGCCAGACCCCAAAGCTCTTTCTCGCCTCTCCACCACCACCACCGCTAGGGTCTTGGCTTCCATGCAGGACGCCAGCTCTAACGGACTGGGCCAGATGCCAGCTGTGGAACTGTCTATTGCCTCTCTGATTGTGTCAACAGATGAGGTCTTGAGACCTGATGCTCGCTGTCCCAGGCCCCAGTGTTGCATCAACTTAGTAAAATGTCATGATACAGCGGCACAACGTGGGCCATATTGTGAAATGTTTCCCACCTAATATTGTACTGCTGTGTACCAGCTCCTACAATCCTGGCAAGGAATCTTCTGTCCAGAGCCTCACTTTATCCCTGCAAGCTTTCGCCCTGATGACCAGGAAGCTTGGCAGGTTAATGACTCCTTACCCTCACTCCTCAGCAGGTACGGCTGGCTCAATCACCGTTTTCAGAGACACGCTGAAGGGCCCTCTGCACTCACCCTGTGGTTTGGCACCAGTTTCTCTCGGTTGTCTTGCGGGCTACCCAAGGAGCTCCCAATTCTTAGAGCAGGCTGATGTCTGCTACCGGGCTCCAGCATGGCCAGTGCCTCAGATGCAGAAGATCCACGCTGGCAGTAGGATGCCTCCCCCAGCAGCACCTCAGCTACTAGGAAAGCTGCATTTCAGACCCTTGGTTGGTGGCCACACTTTCCCAATGGTACAATCTTCAATGCCGATGCCGGCCCCCAGTTTTCAGTGGGATCAGACTGACCACAGTTGGCAAGTTTCAGGCGCTCAGAAAGGATCTATCCGACCTCCTGGAGAAGGATTCCATCAATGAGATAGATCAGCAGAGCCACCATTTCATTTTCTGAAGGCCCTTTCACACAGAATGCAGAAAGCAGCTGAGTTCACTGCTGAGCAGAGCATTACCGGTATGCACCACTAGGGTCAGCACAACAAGGACATGATTTACAAATTGGAACCTGCATCGTTTGTTATGGTCAGTAAGAAAGATGCATCTGTCCCATGCAATCTATTCAGGTACTACACAGTGTGTTTGGAATTACAAGGCCGAACAAATCCCTGAAGGTGTTACCCTTCCACCTGCAGATATGCTCCAAGCAATGACATGTCACAGATGTCTCACGTCCCAGGAGCTTATGGAGGCCTACTTTCACATCCCGCTGGTAATACATCACAGGCAGTACCTGCACTTTGCATTGGAGGGACCTACCAGTTCAAGGTGCTCCCGTTTGGTATTAATTATCCAGCCCCACGGGTCCTCACAAGGTGCATGCATGCAGTAACGGCCCCAATGCAAGCCAGGGATTTGCAAATCCTCCCAGGACACTACAACCCTTCTCCATCATGTGACACGGTTGGGCCTTACTGTCGACGACAACAGAAGTTGTCTGGTACCCAGCCAGAGGGTGGTTAACCCTGGACTCCGGTCAAATGCTGGCCTCCCCCAACTCCACAGCAAGTAGAGGCCATTTATCAGCCTCTCCTCCTCCATTTCCTTGTGCCTTTATGTTCAGTTTTCCTTTGTGTTTAGCATGGCCCCAGTCTCATTACCTGATCACATAAGTGGACGCACCTGTTTGCTCATTCTCTTCTGTTTGATGTGAGTTGGTCCCAGCTGATTTTTCTCCATGTGTTACGAGCTGTTACTAACTGCCTTTCCTGTTGCCTGCTTTCATGCCTGCCTGCCTGTTGTGTTGCAACTTTTCCCATTTACTGAGTTTTGGATTGTGATTTTGCACCTCTACCCTGTCTTCCCGGTTTTGATTTTTTCCTGTCCCCTGACGACATTTGTGGATTTTTGACTGTAACAAACTTTGGCTTATTTCAAGTTCTGTCTGCTCTTGAGTCCCTGTTGCACCCTGACTGTATGAACATGCCAGGATGGACTCAGACAGCCAGCTCAGATGAATTTTTCACCTCTGACTGTTCTCACAGAGGACGCGTGGATATTGATCGGATATGTATCCAATCCAAAATCTGATTGTTTTTGTCTACACTAGTCACAAAAAAGTCTGATGTGTGATCATGCAGGCAAGAAAAATATTATTTATGGGCCACATTCACATTGTAGTTATCTATCTATGTAGTAATCTAGCCATAGTGGCCAACTGAGCTAAAGTTGATCCAGAATCAGAAAGCGAACAGATTTGACCTGCTTACCAAAATTTAAACTTTAAATGTTTCCAATGTAGCACTCCTTGTACGAGAGTCAGTATCCAAAATTATTGTAAAATCAGGCCAGCCAGTTCAGTGCCTGCTTGCCTGCATATTTTCCATGTAGAAAAACAAATAACACAATTATTCCATGGCACTGGCTGCCTTAAAGTAATTCTGTTACTTATTTTTCTGCTTTTGGAAAATCCCAAGCCCGTAGATGCTAAACTAAGTCTGCATTTTGACTATATAATGTCTTAAACATTCAGCGTGCATGAGGTAATTACTAAATTTGCCCTGCTAAGTGTGTGACAGGAGAGATGAGGGAGGGATTTTTCTGTTTTAGCCGATAACTTAAGGCTAAGTAAGGCTTATTTGAGCCTTGACAACTCCTGGTTCTTTGGCGTGAAACCCCTTCAGACTGGACATCACCCCCCACCATTCAGCTCCTTCAAAGCACACAGGCATATGGTCCTAATTTTTAATTCAATGACTTGGCTGCAGATGGAACCCCAAATCTCCCGGTATCAGGACAGACGCAAACCGCCAGGCCGCTGATTTGATGTTTGAACTTTGGCTCTGTTTTTATTGCCTCGACAGATTTTTATGTTTCGAGTTTGTTTTGTTTTCTCCCCGTTTCATGTTATCGAAATGCAAACCTCATTTTGCACACAGGGGATGTCTTGTTAAAGAAAACTTTGCAGTCAATGGGATTTCCTTGTTCAAATAAAGCTGTCAAATCAAATCAAATCAGCTGGACAGAACTGGGAACAAGACGTTTTATCCACAGGCTATTACCTTTACATCTGGCTGTTCTCTGGGTAAATACAGTGTCTATGACCCAGAGGCCCATGATGCATTTGGTGGAGCTTGTTGGTTTTGCCTCCCTTACACCTCACAGCCGTGGTGTGTGTGTGTGTGTGCGTGTGTGTACTTTGGCATGTGAGGAAGTGTGTCATGCATATTTAGAGGCACCGTCTGCTGCCGTGTCGTTGAGTTGTTGACTAATGTTTTCTGATTCTTTCTTGGCCATTTCTTGTGCCTCATCGTTCATCTTAGGTGATTTGGGTTCAGTCTTAACCTTGCATCTACTGCTTGGAAAGCTACCTTGGGGACTCTACAGTGCTGGATTACAGGAGTACAGGACCGCACACACAAACTGTTATCAATAAGTTTTACTGATATACTTTAATATTGATGGTATTTTATTTTGTGGTTCTGGCTTCATCTCAGTATTCATCCACCCTCTGTACCACTTATCCACGTTAGGGATGCTATGGGCCTGGAGCCTATCCCAGCAGTGACTGGGTGAAAGGCGAGTTACACACTGGACAAATTGCCAGTCAAGGCAGAGACAATGACCTATGGTCAATAAAGATAGTCCAATTCACCTGAGCTGTCTTTGGAAGTGAGATAACCCTGGAGTACCTGTAGAAAACAGGGAGACCACACACAAACATCTCACAGAACGGGCCGGGGTCAGCCCAGGACTTGATTCCTAGGACCCTCTTGCTGTGAGGTAACGGTTCTAACCACCGAGCCAACACGTTGCTTCCAATTCCAACAACCAACTCAAATCAGCCCTCTAGCGTGATTTTTGCAGTTCTACTTCACATTGACTTTCCCGTTTTTTACTTTAAGATATTTTTTCTTTTTTTTTTCTTAATAGTTTGAGGAAGAATTCTTCTAGAATGTGTTTGTAGAGGTCCTTACATGAATTTATTAATTTTAATCACAGAATAGTCCCTCTTTAAAGATACGACTTAAAACAAAAAAAAAGTACTGTCAGGAGCATCAGGTATTAGGCCCACTTTTATTTTTTAAGTTTTAAGAAGTGAAAAATCTATATGGTAGTTTGTGTGGAGTAGTTTATAAGTAAAAATAAATAAATAAAGAATAATCAATAAAAATAATTTCTGTACAAGCTAGCTAAAGGCCAAAAAACATCAATGTTGAAAACAACAGGGAAGTCAAATGAAAACACAGCAACTATAATTAATTCATGAGGGCAAACTGAAAACCCCTTCCCTGTTGAAAGCAGAACATTTCTTCAAGTAGAAGCAGCAGCTCCTTAGATAACTTCCTCCAGATGTTGCTAATTTGCTCCAATTAGGTTTGGATGAAGCAGCACACCTGATACAAATTCATCACTGGAGATGAATTACACCCATTTATCACCATTTTTTTCCTGTTCAGTTTTTTTTTGAAGAGTTTGGTCCTTTTCATGAGCAAAAAACTGAATAATATCCAAACAATAAAACATTCTGTTAAAATTTGTAAAATATACAAAAAGTAAACTTTTTTGCTCAAAGACAGACAGAAAGGATGATAATGAAAATGAATATTGCAGAAACACACTTTGGTCATTTTTTTTACTTGAGATCTGTGATGAGATGAACTCAAGCAACAATTGCTTTAAATGGATTCAGAAACAATCCACCCTGAACACAAATGGGGTAATGTCATGTTTATGTTCCAGAGCATAATTTTCTGACCAACAATGTTTTTTTTGCACCAATGGACTTTTGGAACAATGTGCAAGCCCTGGTAAGTTTGGTTGAGTTGAGTTGGTGCTGAACTACGAACCACATAAGGAATTTTACATTACAGTCCCTGCTCACTTCCTCGTGCCTCAGGGTCAGAATGCGTAAGTCAAACCATGCATTAATGAAGCATTCGCCAAGAATGAAGATAATGTCATTATAGCCACCAGTTGGAAATTAAAGGACATTACAGCAAACAGAAAGCTGCAATATGAACAAAAAAGTAGCTTCAAAAGAATCCGATCGTCATAAATATTTATGTGTGAGGCTCAGAACTTATAAAACAAGGAAAAACAGCAGCAAATTCTCTATTGTTTCATGTAATGCTAAAATTAACATTTTTTTTTTTTTGTTGAGATCATGATTTAGCTCGGTAAAAATACACCAAAAACTAACAACAACCTCACTTTCACAAAAACAGAATGAATGACCACATTGCAGATTGTAACTGATTTGTATTGCTTTAATTTTTTTTCTCCTTAGGAACAGGTAAGCCATGACAATACAATGTAAATGATAAGAGCAAACAAATCTGAGACCCTTTTGTACATCCATTGTCACACATTCATACAGCAACAAGTCCAATCTGCATATTGGGGGTCACAGAAATCACTTAGAAATATGGCAACTCTTGACTCAAAGCCAACAGGTGCAATATTAGAGTTGAACTTATAATCCAAAATCCGATCAAACTTTTATTCATTTTACGCTGGTTCAACGTCCATCGTATCGCTTTTCTTTCAGCAAATCGTTGCCATACATTCCTGCATCCGTTAACACTGACAACTGCGATAAAGTGATAACGCAACAATGAAGATTTCCCTAAAACATATGCAAAAAGAATAAATAAGAATAAATAAATCACTTTCGAGGGCCGGAGAAGACACATTTGGCAGTCTGACAAAGCTGAAATTGCAGAACACCGACACCTGGGTGAATCTTGTGTCAATATAAATGCTTTTATTTTGATACACTTCCAATGCACTGTGTTTTGGAGGGAGACACCAATTAAAGACAAAAACCTCCACAAATCTCTGGTTTTACTCGACAGAGACGGCAAGTCGTCTTCATCGAATCAACACAGTTGCAAAGCTGAGAGGTGTTCGAAAGATAAAACAACGAATGTGAGTTTTTGCTATGAACATACAAAGCAACATGCAGTCAGTCAGCATAGATGTTCTGTGTTTGAATCTTTGGCAAATTATAATCATAACTGTTATGGTGCATATAGCTCCAGTTTGGCTCTGATGTGATCTTTTGTTCGCTCTGGCCTTTACGTGTGAGTAACCGTTTCTCATTACAAAACTATAAGCCACACTGACGAGACACTTGGTGCTGCTTTGAAGACCTTTCCAAATTGCTTTTTAGAATGACTGAGCGTGAGTCAAATTTCAAAAGATTTTCCACTGAATTTCCACACAAAAATTCAATGTAATTTCTTCAGCAAACAAAGATGGCAACTGGAAATGACATCCTGGCGGACAGAGATAATGACAAACACACCCACACAAGCATGCTAGCTGTCTCTAATTCCAAAAAGGAAACTGTCTCATGTTTCTTCAACGTTAAATAACTTTTACCGAGTGTTATTAGTTCTAATGAAGAAGAATTAGGCTGGGTGTTGGCATCAAAACAGTGGACTGATACATTTTGAGACTCACACTGATGTGGCCTGTATTTGCTGAGTTGTTGTGGCTATGTCTTCTTCGAAATAATATTGATGCTGGGGGAAATGTATCTGTCAAAAAAAAAAATCAATTGAGGTAGTCGTTCTTCATTTTTAGGAAGAGATAAACGTCAGGACATTTATGTTAATTTCCTGCAAAACAAAGACAGCAACCGGAAATCAAATTGTCTGTCTGTTTCTAGCTGGGCTGGCTAAGGTAGCGATTTGTTATTTCATGTTTCTCTGTCTGAAGGCTGCTCTTTGATACTTGTATCTCTTTTGCTACCAAAAGGAAAGCAAAATGATGATCCACGGTTAACCTACGCAGCTGAGGAAGACAATAGTTATCACTGTCAGTTGGGGTGACAGCTGATGTGAGTAAACACTGCAAGGCGGGAACAATGGACGATGTCATCACTTTCAAACTAGGGCGTCTCAATCAACTCTCTTGCAATGTTGATTTTTGGTTAGACTACATCAAACAGCTGTAGACACGGCGGCTTACACTGATACAGACCCAATGTAGCAGCATCAAACCATGTGTGATTATACTATTTTAACTTATTTTATTAAGTTATTAAAGAAGACAGAACCTGATGCTTGCGTTTGCCATGTCACGGTACGAGGAGGACAATGATGTTAATATTTGCCATCTTTGTTTTGGATCAACGGATAAAGGGTACAAAAGACTTTATTTTGTGTCAGCTGGAATGTTGATCACTCCAATTTAAGGTCTGGATACGCCCTAAAACAGCACTCGGTCTCACTGAAACGTCCTCTGTGACTCATAGATAAAGAACCAAATTGATCAAAGTTGACATGAGAGCCACAACCCAGAGTTATGGGTGCATACATGTGTTTTCATATTGCATCTGAGGTTGGCTTCCAAACATTTCTCCTTCAGAAATCTGCATGTCTTTAGCCTTAAATCTATGATTTGTGCATTTTGTCTTATTTTGAACGCACTCAAATGCTTCTGTCCATGCAATTAGTCCAGTACAGACTCTTGTATCTCGTTCATGCCCAACCTCTTTTTACAAAAAAATGATAGCATGGTGAGCCAAAACAAACATATACATGTACAAAGTAATGTACACCATATATTCAAACACATTTCAAAATCGTCAGACTTTGAAATCATTAGCCAAAATAAGTATATATTTTTTTCTCAACCCATTAGGTAATCTTCTTTATCTAGACTGTACAATATATGTATATATGAGTAATCATGAGGGACCAAAGCAACAAAAATAAATACTTTTTCGCTATGTCACCTTTCAAAGTAGTATCTATGTACATTTATATCAATATCGATTTCCTTAGCTTATTGTGAGTGGTTGAGCGTGTGGTCAACAAGCAGGCATTTGCACACAGTGTGGTTTTTTTTTCTTTGCCCTAAAGGTATCTAAATGTAAATTTGACAACGTGATAAGTTCACTGTGGAACAGAAAACAAACACTGGACTGTCCTCCATACAGTGAAAGGTAAACCTGGCTCAAATGGACTAAAAAAAAAGTAAAAATATAGCATCTCACCATCATGTGACTACTTCAATAATGGGTTGTCTACTTCTTTTTAGGACTCCGAGGAGAGTACAAAAATGTCTATTTCATGCAGTCTTTGACAAGTCATACATCCTCAGTGTACTTGTCTAAAGGTTTTTATCGTTTTTAGCACAGCATAGAATGTTTTTAGTGATGTTGAATGCCGCTATGAGGGAGGGAGGGAGCATTTGGGACTACAACATGCAGAACAGTGCATAGGTCCAGGTCACGGGGCCAGTCCCTGGTGATTTCCAGTGTGTTTCAGTGGCAGCGTCTATGAACAGATCCACTACTGCAAGCAGTTGGAGATGGGTGGGGAGAGGGGGAGTCATCCAAGCCTGAGTAAATGGCACCATCTCGTGGACAAGTGGTCTGTCTCACGACATAACAACATCAGGAGCTTTCTGATGTCAGAATCAGAAAAATCCGCCATCAAGTTTTCAAGCGTTCAGGCTTGGACCGGAAGTCGAGGTGATGCAATTGTGGCGGCACTGAGACAAAGTGTGGTGACCCTAGTGTGCCGCTTGGTGAGTCTGGTCTGCTTTGTGCAGTTTAGATCAGTCATTGTTTCACTGCAGAGCCCTTTCCAACACACACCAGGCCCGGAGATGACCACTCTAAGGAGTTCACAAATGACTTGTGTGGAAGGTAGAGGAACCAAGCTTAAAGATCAAGCTAACATGCATAAGGTCTTCAGACACTTGTTTTGCTAATAGCCGTCGAGGGCAACTTTTTTCCTGAAGACAAGATCAAGAAGATTTTTTTTTTCTTTTTTGTTCAACACTTCATCTTTTGAAAATAGAAATAAAGTAATGGCTTAATAGCTACCTCATTCTTGCACTTGTATTGCAACTACCTTTGGTAAATCAAAAAAAGAAAACCCTGACACATCGAGTCCTTGCATTGAACATGACATTTTTCCTTAAGTCTTTAGCGAGCATTTTCTTTTACGTGCAGGACCCTGTTATTTAATGTTCTCTCCTCTTGCCTCCGTCAAACATCCTCTGCTGCCACCGTGTGTCCACATACAAATCCTTCAAATACTTCCAAAAATGACCAAAGTCAAGACAAACCAACAAGAGGGGAAAGAGAAGGGGAAAGGAAACAAGCTATAGCCAAGAGGAAACGGAAAGGAAAAAGAACATCATCCAGTCCGGGCCAAAACGACAAGAGGGAAGATATCAAAACGGACACTGCCATTTAGACGTCAGGGGTTTCATCGCTTCAGCATTTTGGAGACAAAGCTAACGATGGCTGAGGCGGGCTGATCCGGGTCCAGCTCAGCAAACAGGTGGCTCACGTTGTCTGTTGTGCTTCCTTGTTTCCTTGCGACAAATCCAAAAAGCCTGGAGGGATTAAGAAGACTTTAGTTAAACATCTGCAATTGGCAATTTGTGAATATGTTGGCATCATAAAAGAAAATCACATCAAAATACAGTATGTATCAGCTTGACCAACATATTAATTTGGATTATAGAATTCTATTTGACAAAACAAATTTTCAATGAAACTTACTTTACTGAGCCACCTCCTTCTTTGCCCCATCTAATTATAGAAAACCAAGAAAAAGCCATGAATCAGAGTCAGAAAGTCACATTTTGTGCAGACATTTCCGTGACTAAATTGTCCTTTCTTACTTTCTATCCTGTGGATCGATGTCACAGTAGGTCACTGTTTTAATGGGATAATGCCGTCTGAAGAAAATCCTGCGAACAAATCAAATAACTTTTCAGAATAACTTTCAGAACTAGCAAACGATCCCATTTTAGCCTCGTCTGGGCCCAATACACTAAGATTACACCCATGGTCCCAATCAAGGATCATCCAGAAAAATCCTGTGGTTTGAGTCATGTTGCCATTAATAGCATGTTATCTACTCACTTCCTGTGGCTGTCAGTGAGCGTGACGCCCTGCGTGGACACTTTGAAGTGAACGGTCGTAGCGCTGGGGAGAGGGTTGGTCGACAGCGTCTGGCTGATGGCCTTGGCAATGGCCTGAGGCCCTGTAAGCGACTCCATATCCACAGAGTTGATGTAGAGAACGTTGCATGCTAGATGTAAAGTATACACTCGTCGTTTAAAAAAATGGATTCAGCGTACATGCGATAAATCAGGGGAGGGAGGTTATGTTGATGAGGATCTCACAAGCTTAAACTGAGGATTTTCCCCATGCACTTCATGGCAGGAAGCAAACATAATATGATACAGTGAAGTATTTTGGGTTAAATTATGCTCATGTACATGCAATTCAATGTATTCCTGAATGCACAGGATATAAGCATGTCTTCTTCCAAAGCTAAACTGCTTTGAGTTGACATACGTTTAATTTCTCTATTCATTAAAACACAGTTAAAGTAGTGCAGCCACTGAGACATCCACATTCAGTTAACGTGTTTCCAGGCTTTAAGAAATGATTGGCCAAGATGCAGCTGAACTGTGAAAGCCAGTATTTACCATGGGCTTCCTCAGGCACCTTCTGAACTGTAAGGTAAGGGACCACAAACAAAACGTTTATTGTTTCTGAGATGAGTGTTCAATTGATAGCAGTAACGATTATGGTAGCTCGTAGTTAAGAATGAATTCTGGGAAGTCTTGGTGTACTGATAAAGAATAGCTAGCTTACGTCAAAAGGCAGCAACTTCATTCAGTGGTCAGAAAATAATTGACAGCTTAAAGCCAATCAGAACTGAGCATTACAGCTAATTGTGTTCTTTATGAAGGAGAGTCCCTCATCTTTACCTGCGCCTTGCTTCAGCAGCTCAACTACTGGATCAGTGGGTGTGGCAAGTTCCAGGGCCTCTTCATTTGGATCTGTGAGTGATCGAGCAAAATGATAAGTTTGTAAATCTGCTTTAACAAATACAGTCCACCGAAAATGCTTCAAATTGACAGTTTGGACAGTAATCAGAGAGCTTTGTGGAGAGGATTATAATGCTGACCTTTGGTGGGGATCATCAGTTTACAGGGCAGAGCCAGAGGAGTCATCGAGTGCTGGTACACCAGAGCAGAAAGACAACCTACACATCCAGCAAAATCTCTGTTAAACTGGATTCATAAAGCTTCAATTCAAACACTGATAAAGAACCTCAAAGTTCTACACCAGCAAATACAAATATATCACTTCAAAATGACTTTGTTCCAAGTACAATTGACAAATCAAATAATACCTATGAGTAAACGTCATTCAGCTGTTGAAGTTAATTTTGATTAAGTATCAAACGTATATTTTGAATAATAACTATGTAAATATTGGAGATGAGATTGAAAGTAAAATGATATGATAAAATGATAAAATTATATTCTCAGCCAAAACAGGCTGCTTAAAGGGTTAAATTTAGATTAAAGTAAGAAATCAAAGTAATTCAAACCAACATTTTTACCCGTAACACTCTCAATATAAGTGAAAATAGTTTTTCAGTCACTAAAGTACAAAGTCACCTAAATCAGACAGTATTGTAGCAAAGTATTTTTCCTTTGTTACTTTACATCACCGCTGATAAAACTGAAGATGCAAAGGGAGCTGTAACCTCACCAAAGTAAGGTTCGTTGGGACAACCCTTCAGTCGGACACCTTTGGCACTCGTCTCAATCAGGAAGTGTCTCACCAGTTCGTTAGTCATGTCACCAACTATGCACATAAGTAACAGTGTGGTAAGTTCCATGAAAATCTATTAAATTCAACTTTCATCAAACATTGTATTTTATTAAAGTTTTTACGTTTCTTGTTCTGTTGGATGGTCGGAGGGGGGCACGCCACCTTCATGGCCAGACCATAAGCCCCTCTGAAAGAATGACTGTCCCGTATGATGAACGCTCCGGGTTCTCTATCCTTCAACAGGTTGATGGCTGAAAAGAGAAGAGGGTGAGACATCACAGGAGGCAAAACAAATAAGTGAAGTTGAAGGGGAGCCAGAGGAAGAGAGCAGACACATGTTGCTGAGAACGGACGAGGAACTGAGTAACAGCAGCAGGAGAACACAGAATGAGGCAGGCAAATGGCAGCATGGTCGTCTCACCTTGCTCTCTGGAAATGTCAGGCTTGTACCAGAATCTGGACGTGTCCTGGACAAATTTCACATTAATTTTTATGTCTGGATAACCATCTGTTCGGAGGAAAGGGACAAAGATGATAATCACTGTAAGGGACAGAACCATGTCCGCTCATAAAAACAAATAAACAAGCAAAAACATTTTTTTTCTGTGTCCCACTTTGCCAATCTTATGAATTTGGTCGAGATCTCATGAGAACTATAACTTTTGAAATTTGGTGGAAATGTCCAAAGAACAGCAAATGATATTCTTTGATTAATGTGAACTTGCAGATAGAGATCTTTTCTTCTTTCTAGTCTCACCATAGATGGACTTGGAGATATCTGGGAGTGTATGTGTCACATTTGGAGTGCTGCCACTGCTTGTGTGGGACAGTCTTAGGTTCTTGTTGTCCACATTCCCATTGGCCCTTTCTGCATCTCCACTGGACATGTGTCTCTTCCCTGGAAGTTGCGGAGAGACAGGGAAGCAGGGCGTGGACGGTGGTTGGGCGCTCCCCTGACGAGACAGATCGCCTGTATCATCTGGTGTGCTCTGCCCACTTGTCAATGTGCGACGCTTCATCAGCGGGCTGGGAGGCACGGCAGCTCCTGCTATTTTAGGGTTTCGACCAATCAGGGGACTGGAAGGTACACCGTCCCTGTTTCCTACTGGGGGCGGGTGTCTGGCCAGCGAGGGGCTTGCTTGACCACCCAGGCGTCGCTGGAGAGCGGGGCTTGGCGGCGTGTTGGTGGCCACCGTGCGGTGGAGAGTATTAGGGCTGCCGGGGACCGTGTGGACCCCCATGATGTTGACTTGGGAGCCCTCAGGGGAGGCGGGTCTGTGTGGGTAAGTGGGGTTGGTGTTGTGCGGGGCGCTTTCTAAAGGACCCATTCGCCTCCTACAATGATCAAAATCCAAATATCAATATTCATTTAATTTCACTTAATCTTTATATACAAACCAAGGTTAAGGGACGGTGCCTTCATGAACGTTAAAGTGTAACATATAAAGTAAAGTAACAAATAAAGTAACAAATATAATTATCATTCTTATAATAAATGATTAGACTACTGCCGACTAGCACATTCATTGCTGTGAATGCCAAATATCAGCAAAAATCACTGGAGTGCCGCTTTAAAACTTGTGGTGTTTGCTTTAATGAGAATGGGGCCCAAAACTGTAAGGACAATTTAAGGACATACAGAGAATAACAGTTTAATCATTTTGACTTACTCACCCATCAGTGCTGTGGATTGGACTACGGGAGAGCACGTTAGCATTCAAGGGCTGTGTTCTGGAGTCGCCCAAACCACATGATTCTGAGGGAGAAAAACACATTCACAATCATTGCTGGATTATTCGGACATACAGGCCAAGAACTCAATGGGATGCAGTTGAACTGTCAGAGAGATCACAAACATTCTATGGAAAGCTGGGATGCAGAACCAAAAGGGACCACGGCTGGTTTCAGTGAAACACACACAGAATTTGAAGTAACCAGAAAGGACATTCGTCAGCCCTTACCTTGCTCTCCATCATTAGAGTCACAGTCTGATGGTAGAAAGACATGAAGCGGGAGGAAAGAAAGGAAAAGTGGAAGGAGAGATAAAGATGTATGGAGGAAGGGGAGACAGGGAAGATACATCTGAGTGTAAAGCAAGACGTGGCAGGCTATAGCTGGACATTTCTACAAGAATATATACAGTTGCAAGTGTGCATGTCACTAGAGGGCAGCAAACACCAGACCATCAGTGTCTGGACATTATGGAGACTCTGAATCTATCAAGATCGCCACTGTGAGTGGATTAGAAATCAATGTATAATAAATTGACCATGTCTTCTTCCACCTGATGCAAGATTGTGATCTGAGACCCTGTATATCTGATACCTGAAAACTAACGAATGAGCAAAATAGAGGAGAATTTCAAGAATATGTGTGCAAAATATTTGATTTAATGAAATATTTCTGATTCAACCGCAACGATAAATCAGCTCTACGATGTTATAGAGTGAATCTCTACTCATTTCTCCTTGAATTTTGATCACTCATTTGTTAATGCCTCAAATACAGAATGCATTGACACAGCATACTGCTTCTCTGTCATTTGGCAATTGAGAAACCTGCAATGCAGCCTCAATCTCAGGAAGTAATGATCACAGTATTTTTTTTACATTTGGTATGGCTTAGCCATCAGGCTAAATGCTCAAATTCCGCGAACAGATATTTAATTACCTATTAAAGAGAAAATGTTAACTTTTCCAAAAATCTCAACGGCCAGAGAAGGACAAATAAGGATATATGTGGTTTGTATAACTCACCTGATTCACCATGTTGATGTGGTTTCAGGCCCAGAGCTGAAAGAGGGGTCTTGGTTAAACCTGGAGGCGAGCGAGCTACAGAGATGGAGAAAGGGAGTGAAAGAGAGAGAGTTACGGTGAGTAATCTAGAATGTCTGCAAAGACACAGAGATGTAGATTTTGCGTACAAACCATGCAGGAACACAAATGAATCAATACAAGATTTAGGATGACACCATTCTTTACTTCTAACGTAATGATGTATGAAAATGCGTTACATGATTAAAGGATGATAGATTTGCATGTTTATGGTAGCTAATCTTTACATTTCACGCAAGATTAGATTAGATCCCATTTCCATTTTAGACATTTAGTTATTCTGACAGATTTATGTATGGCATCAACAAAAAGAGACGTGCATAAGTGTGAGCTCACATAATATAACCGTGATTTTTGCTTGTCTGGACAAAAATCTGATGTTTCTAGTCCTTCTGCTTTATACATAATGCATCTTTTGTGGTTTTATTAGCATTTCTATTTTTTCTTAAAAAGTAAAGTTAAAACAGAATTGGGGTGTAAGCATAATATGTAGTGATGAAGTGTAGTGTAGGAATTGAGCTGATGACAATCTATGCTGGAAAATCAAGCAGTGATTGTATGGAAAGATGGCCTTGATGCATGTTGCTCACACCAGTGATTGGGTTCAGGTTAGGTTATGGCTGGATGAGTCAACAACACAGGGTTAAAGCTGAAGATGCTACTTTTGGTGGCAGATGAGACAGATAAGAATCATCCAAACACTGAAGAGTTCTGTTTTTCCAAAATGAGGTGCCAGCACAAGACTGATAAGAGATTTATTCTGACAAAATATTGTACTTTTCAAGCAGTGAATTCTTTAATTCTTTTTCCAGATCAGATTAGATTTAGAGATAAAATGAAATCAACTGCTTCACTTTATAAATAAAATAAACTCTTCAGGTTCATTATTATCACATTCAACCAGTATGGAGAGGGGTTAAAGTGTTTTCCAGAGATCAGACTCTTACTGCAACAGCTGTTTGTTCAGGTTTTACTGCAGCAGAGGGCGCTGTGCTGATTATTAAAGCTGCCTTAAATCAAAGAGAATTCAGAAGTGTGCAACATCAAGAAATATGAGATCAGTGTGTGCAATGCTGGTGTAATTTGCAAAATTATGACATTTTCCTGTTCTTAATCAGGTTTCATTTTGCTGGAAAACATGACAAAGTCAGGGAAAGCCATAATTGACACTGACAATTTTACCTACGCTCCTATTTGCAAAGGAAACAAGGACATGATATATCATTTCCCCTGTCATTCAAAGGCAAAATTTGCAAACACCTGCTGTATATTGTTTTTCAAATGTATGTTTTGCCTCAAACAAATTCAGAATTTGTTTAGAACATACCGAAGAGTGAAATGTTGCTTGGTATTGTCCGCAGACCACCCCTTAGCGAAGTTCTGTAGCTCGTCAATATATGAAAAAAGATTTAGTTGAAAAGCTACTATACTGAATTTTAAACAAAGTATTTCTGCTCAATTTTATGAAGTGTACCAAAAATTCTTTCTCAGACTTCATTGATGTATACTCACGATGTTTTACATGACTACACATGACAATAACTCATCTAAATAGAGTTTCCAAATTGTTCCTTGTTTCCCAAATTCCTGTTTGTGGTTGAGAAATATAATTTCCATGTCTTTTGAAAAAGAAAATTTGCATTATCAACATTTTCACAAAATTTCCAGGCTTACAACAATCTTGATTTCATCTAAATTGTCAGGAGATCCAAGAGCCCAACGTTGAATGAAATAGACAGTGCATTTAAGATTGTTCAAATAGGAAAGTTTGTGTGTGTCTTTATAGACAATATCAGTAATCTTTATCCAATCTCATAAATGCAGTTTCCTGATATGTTATTTTTATGATAGATTTTACAGTGGCCAGTTTCCTTCCAGCAATTAATCATGTATAAGAGTAGAAATGGGAAAATAAAAGCCTTCGTCAGTCTCACAATTCATCATTTTGTGTGTTAAAGCCTCTAAGAAAGGAACAAAAAGGACAATGAAAATGAAATGTTGACAACTCCTCTTTCCTAAAGTGGACCCACCCAATGCAAATACCACACACAAAACACAAAAGCTCGAGCTGATAGATGATGAAAACGCCTTCCTCTGCGCCCTGAGAGATGCAAGGCTCTACAGGTCTGCAACCCAAGAGAGCAATGGAGAGATCTTTCATCTGGTTCCCGCTCCTTTTAAGCGTGTCTGCTACTTTCGGAAAGTACATTTACATCGATGATTGGGTGGACCGCCATCAAGCTCAGAACCACTGCCGGGTCTTCTACACAGAACTGGCCCCTGTTCAAAATCGACATGACATTGCCCGACTCCACCGGTTAGATGTTGACTTGAATACCTACATAACAATTGGACTGGAAAAGGACGGTGATGTGTGGAAGTGGTCCGGAGGTGGGGAAGTGACCAACTTCATGTGGGCCCGAGGGCAACCCAATAATCGACCTGATGAAGACTACGGTGTGATTATTCAAGATATGTGGCACGATTCCTCCTCATACCACCATGACCCTTTCCTCTGCTACAGGGCGGTTGTGGTGAGGGAGAGAAAGACATGGGAGGAAGCTTTATTCTACTGCAGGGAGCACCACAGCGATTTGGCCAGTGTGGCATCAGAAACAGAGATGCTATTGGTCCAGAAAGAGCTTGACAAAGCCTCCACCACCGATTATGTCTGGATCGGTCTGCATTTCCTCAGCGGCCGTTGGCTGTGGGTGGATGGGGAACCAGTAGAGTATGATGCCTGGAGACCGGAGGGGCGCCCTGCATGTCCCGCAACAGAGCTTCAGTGTGGGGCCTTGCAGGTGATCGGCAGGGCCACGAGCAATGCCACGGACACCACAGTGGTCCATGCAAATTATGCAGATGGAACATCGGGAGTGTGGGAGGCTTATAAATGTGACACGAAACTTCATTTTATTTGCTACTGAGATATCACCAAAGTGGAATTAAAAGCTGTTGTTTTGTTTTTTTTTGGAATATAGTTTAAGTAAAATGCAGGCTATTTGTGAGAACTGTTTATGTTTTTTACAGATATTCACCAGGAAATAATACTCTAAGCCAGGAGCAGATGGGTTTAAATAGATTTTTGTGTGTCTTTTATCATTTATGCAATAATTGTTGTATCTCAAAGTAACGTGACAATTTCTCTTGTAGATTTAAAAAAGAAATGTATGGATGTAATGTAGCGATAAAAACTCAGACTATGCTACTTCTAATATACAAAAAAAAAGAGAAAAATTAGAAGAGAATGCAAACAAGCTGCCTATTACGCTCCACAAATACAACAAAAAATCATAGGTTTTTAGCATAATTACTATTATTTGTTTTCTTAGAATTTATAGCATTATTGTTTGAAGTAGTACACGTTTTGGTTAGGAGTTATTGCTGTATTACTTTGTCTAAATTGTTTTTATTTTGATAATAGAATGAATCAGCATTTTCTTTTCCTTTTTTGGGGGGAAATTAAATTTTTTGGGATTTTTTTCTGCATTTAAACATTCTACAACCAAAGTAATAAAGTTTGAAAAAGTAAAATAAAAAGCCTATGTATGCATTTAATATTTTTTCTTCTTTGTATTGATTTTTTAAAGGCTCCTATTGAATAAAAACACATTTTAGAGAATAGCGTCATAGTATGGTACCAAGCTGTATTTAGAGTTTCGAGGGCGCCCTCTGTCTGCAGGATGGTGAACCTACACATGTTGAAGTAAGGAGTCTGTGGCGACACAGGGAAGCCGGGGGTCTGGGGGGAATTCTCACCACCACTTCGGGCAAAACCATCCGCCTCATTGCCCTCAAACGCCTCCCGGTAGCTGTGTGTAGGACCCTGAAGGATTACACGCACACACAGACAGACACACACAAAATCAATGAATGAATGAATTTGATTGAGCTCATCATTCCTTTTTTCTTCATTTGTCTCTTGTACCTCTCTGGGACGTCCACCTGGGTTAAGAGCCAGAGCGTTGGTGAAATCTGGTGTATGCATTGCCTGCCTGTTGTCATGGCTACTCTGGTACTGGCCCTCACTGGTGGTCCGACGCCGGCTTGTCTCCTGAGTCATTTCTGGGGTCATTTCTCTGGATCGAACCCCTGAAACATCCCAAAATATTCTAAAACATCCCAAAAAGTGCATAGATTTCTCACATCAACATAGTATTTAGTCAAAGGATAGGGAAATAGAAAAAAATGGGTAAATGGGTCAATCAAAGAGATCAGAAGACAATTTCAAGGATGGTAGAAGCGATGCTACAAATGCAGAAGAAAAAATAAAGCAAATGCAGAAACTAAAAGCGAGGGATAGTGGACAAACCAGAGAAGGAATAGGATCGATGGCGGTCAGATTGTTGTGTGGTCATGCTTTCGCTGATCCCCCGAATACGAGCGTTGTACTCTGTTCCGGGGAGGGAGGTCGGGATGGAAGGTGGAGGGCAGTAGATGGAGGAGGATGAGGAGAAAAGTGGGAGAAGTGCAAAGGAAGAGAAAGCAACGGTGGGAAGGGTGGTCCACACAGCAGAGTGAGGGATGGACAGCATGGGGAACAGAAACACGAAAAAAGAGTCAAAGAAAAGAGAAACAGATGACATCATGTATCGGCAGGTTTGGTATTAATATTTTCAGTAAATTATAACTGAGAACACATGATCCTTTGGTTGGGAACATCTCCATGGAAACATCGTACTATCCCAGGAAAACCAAAGAGATCATGGAGATGCATGGTTTTCATGGGATAGTGAATGATGGAAACTTAAGTGATATGGACTAATGATTGTATTTGAAAAATTTTACAGCCAAGATTCCAATGAAACATCAAATTGATTACATTTCTTGATCAGTCAGGTTTGCAGCTAATCAATGAATGCAAACTGTGTTTATTATTAACATGATGATGTGTGTAGGAATTAATGATCGTAATGTTTGACCCCTCCCAGCCTCATCCAAAGAGAGGTGATTTGAGCTTTCGTCCACTAGGTGGCACCCTGGAGCCTGGTTTCACATCACCGCAAACATGAACTCAGACAATGCATGGAAGCTGGAGCCCCCCGGCTGTTCTTACTCTCATCCCTCCTCCACTCTCACCAACTCTGACTTATTTTAGCTGCAGTGTTCATTTTAAGGCCACGGCTCATTTCTCTGGTACGACTCCCTGTGAAGAGTCTATAACACAAACTGCTCACGTGCTGCTTGATGCTGCTGAGGTCAAAGATTTACTGAAGAAATTGCTTTGCTGAGTGAAAACTGTGTATAAAACAATGTATGATTATCTATTAACTTATCTAAAGTGGTTTTGTTGTGTTTAATCTTGCTTTGCTATGGTTTCACACAGAATATTTTCAACCAAACCATAATGTGTCAATAAAAGCCACGTGAGAACTCTCGCTCTGTTCCTATTTGAGCAAGAAATTCGGAAGTTACTGTGGAATATTTCCGTGGTCATCGTTTGGGCCATATCCCGCACGAAACTGCACCTAACCAATGCTGAATTTGAGGGCACTTGCAGAGAATATAACCATAAACATGTTCATTTGAAGACATGTTAGGTATCATTCCTAGGTTACGAATAGGACCATAGCTATAGGGGTGAAATGTGAACACAATTTGAAGGGCCCATAGCTGGGGTCTCACAATTCTTGTAGGATATTTGCGTAAATTTCATACATTCAGAAATCATTTGATACTGAAAAGTCTCTTTTTAATAACATTGATTCAGTCCATGCCTGAGTTCTTAACCCATCTGATCAGTGGTAACTTGCATTGTAAAGCATTGTACATGTAAAATTTCTTTGTTTGTCCATGCAATAGTCCTGTGCTGTGCTATGGGTTGTTTATTTAAATAACCTGATGCACACAACATGACTGTATTCAAGTATTTTCATTTATCGGGTACAATGCTATTGCATATTGTTCACATTTCATTAACTTAACGCATTAACTTATAGGAGATTGGTTACCTCACTCAATAGACGTCACGTGAACACTGTGCCAATATACCAGATGGTGCAGAGCTACTGTATGTTGTTGTATAACACGATATATTTAATATATTTAATATTGATCACATGCACCTAGACCTCTCTGGCTGTAGATCGATCAATAAATCAAAACATTCTAACTTTTATAGTAGCCACTTCATTGTTTACAAACAATTTTTCTTCGTCTTCACAACTGAACTGCTTCAGAGTTTGCAAGGGATTGGATCACAACCGCTTCCAGTCCAGTTGCTCAGAACCGCTCAGAAATGCGCAAACAAACTATACCATGGAAAAGCATCAATTCAACTGGATGAAACCAGAGCTGTGAAAACACCTTAATCCTTGAAATAAAAACTTTCTTCTGGCATTAACCAAGAAAAAAAAAGCATTTAGTCATTGGAATAAATATGAAATCACAGCTTTGATTCAGCGTGTGAAATCAGCAGGTTGTCACTATAATATTGACACCATTTCAGACACACACAAGTCATAAATAGCTGTTGAGCCTTACCAGCAATGCGGTGAGCCACCAATCCTTCCAAGTTTAGGGTCTCCTCTTCTGTATCCTGTTCTTTGGGCAGGGAGGAAGAGGATGTGTCCTTCGGTTGGGGTGTGTGTGCGGGGACAGGTGAAGAGGAAGCACTGTAGCCTGGGTAAGGAGATGAAGCCTGCAGGTCTGGAGAGTGAGATATTCCGCCACCTTGGTATGAGTTTACAGCTTTCATCTGTGCCTGTTGATTGAAATTAGAGGAACGATCCAACGGGTATTGGTGGCCTGTTTGTCCTGGGGCTGGGCGTGCATGGAGGGAGGGCTCAGGGGTATGTGTTGGGGTTGAATTGTGTTGGTAGCCAGTGTTGGACCTCTGTGGGGTATACCCTGGGGACTCCATAACAGGACTCTGAGAGGGTGATGTGGACACCCTCCCAGCCGAACGCAACGACTGTTGAAAGGCATTGGCATTGTTGATCAACCCAGAGTTGTTGAAACTGTGGATGGCAGAATCTCCTTGGTACGATGGCCTGGCCAGTGTTTGGGAGAAGGGGACCTGTGATGAACCATTGGTGTTCTCTCCTGGTGGTGCACTGTGGGACTTGGACATGTGGGAGTGGATTGGATCAAGGTCCAACATGAGCATGTTGAGAGCCTCAATGGACTGCTCAATGTCCCGCTGTGAGGCTGGGGTGGGGAAGTGGGGCAAGCTGTGGGTAGACTGAAGAGGAGGGCCAAAGGGATCATCTGGAAGACTGTACTGGTGCCATGTATTGAGACCTCTTTGAACAGCTTCACGGCTACTGGTACTCCTCTCAGGGGCCCTGGGCATCAGTTTGGGGTTGGTCTCGGGGCTGCTTGCTTGTGGGTTTCCAAAAGACTGTGAACGGTACATTCCTCCGCCATTCTGGTAATTGTTGTACCCTCCCTGTGGTGACGCAGAGTCCACGGTCCGTTCTGGAAGTGCCGTGGGATTTCTCACCCCATGAACAGGCATCTCGCTCAGCTTTTCTGCTAAAACACCTCTCTCTAGGTAAGGCCCGTCGTTCTGCACACTGATGGGTGCCTGTGAATGGTAGTAAAGATCACCTGGTGTAGCCTGTCCCTCTAGGGATGAAAGGGTGCCCAAACTGTCCACACTGTTCCCTTCTTGACTATTGGGCAATTCGTCGTCAAGAATATCTGTCTCGCGCTCCTCTGTTGACGGGGCTCCAATAAGCCTGGCGTGGCCTCCGTTGACGTGTACCTGTGCTGGGACTAGATGTCGTACTCCACCTCCCGGGCTGCTGGATGTGGCCAGATAGGCTTGTCGCTGGTGG